>VZRX01018628.1:133624-227230 GCA_013398075.1 Notiomystis cincta | reverse complement strand
TTTTTTTTTTTTTTTACAGTGATGGGGATAAAAGAAAATAAAAACACATGAAAGCTTATGTTTTGAAATAGCTTTTATTTTAATTTTTGCAGTTTCTGTTTTTTCTCCAGTGATCAAATTTGAAGAAAAACTAATTATGGGGAAAAACATGCTTTTTTACTATGATCTTATGCCAAGTTTAAATCCAGTGCAAAATTTTACAGTCATGTGAGCCCCTAAAAGGAGAGGTTTATAATGGAAGCATTGACAAACTCTTAAGCAGAGCAAGGCAAGTAGGTGTCTCTATAATATTGCTCAATGAGAACCTTGTAATTACAGCCCTCAATAGAAGGTGGGAGTATAGGGGGAATGAAGGATTTTCCTCCATGTGATATTTCTGGCATAATTTGTGCTGAGGTTTGTTGAGCCATAACCACAACTCACTTCTCCACTAACAAAATATTAATGATACAACAGTTTTTTACTAGATTGTAGAAAAAAAGTTCTTGTTTTCTTACCAAAACTATATTTTATTGCTTACCTTTCAATTATAGCTATGAATATGGTTTTGAAATTTCTCTAATTTGTGAAAATTGTCCTTCCCTTGTGAGAGGATAATGTGGCATTTCAGCAAAATCACACTTTATTCCAAGGAAATGGATTTTGTGGGCTTTTATTTTGTGAGTTCAAAATCTCCACTCTCAAGTCCTTTGAAACTATTCCTCTTTATCAAAATTTAAACAGGCATAAAAACTTTTCAGTGATTCATTCAGTCAGGTTACCCAGCTGCAGCTTCATCTTTAAAACTTTATGGCTATGATCTTCCATCTGTAATTCTTTCCATGTTGCATTAAAGATCACCCTTGTCTGCTTGGATGTGCCACTTTTTCTCCAACATCAACACATTGCTCCTGTAACCTCCTCCAAAGAAGAATAACCATAGAAAAGGCCTTGCAAATAACTTTTCAGGATTGGACCACATGGAAGAATAGTGTAACTGTGATCTCATGTAGGATTTCTATCTCTGGGACAGGATGGAGGGGGAAGAAAAAGGAGAGAGATTATCTAGTGATTTCATATACAGAGAGACATGGAAATGTTTGCAACAGTGTGAAAATGGACAGAAACATAAATCAAGCCATTCTGGTGAGATTAAAAACTGACTCTAAAAGGTGTATGCTTTTGGCAAGTGTTCTTGAATATGAATGTCCCTTTTTTTTCATTACACACTAATGGTCACTGTTCTTGGCCTCTACTTGAGTCACCAGCTGTCTTTGAGCTGTTTTTTTTCCATATAGTCTTTGATTTAGAGCACATTAAATAAACTGAGATTAGCTTCTCTGAGACCAAGAGAGTTTTATGCCAGCATAAATCTGATGTAGCTGAAAAGGCAGCTCAACTTTGAGGACATTAGGACTTGGCTTTAACTTACTGTGTTAGAAACCTCACAAAATTGAGTCCCCTCTATCAAATCCTGTAGGGAAGACAAATAATACCACTTTAGAGCTTGTTCTCCAGGCTCACTGTACATGTCCATTGCTAAGCTCCACTGTACTCCTTTCTCCTTGCTGCTGAAAGACCAACTTCTCCTCCCACTCCTCTGTGGTGGGTGAAAGGATGGCAGTGGTGAAAAGTGAAGGCTAAATGCTTTTAATCCAACCAGACAAAACCCCCTTAGCACTGATGCTGATGAAGACAGCATCTCCCCCACCAGCCACAGCCCCTGGCAGACACAGCAGAAGCTGTGCAGGGCCGGCCTCTGGGCAGAATTACTGCTGCTGCCTTCAAAACTGACAAGGTTTTGCTCACAAAAGTGAGCCCAGGGCAGCAGAACTGAGGCTGTCCCTCGAGGATTTAACACCCCCTTCACCTCCCAGCCTCATCCTGGAGAGTATTGTGGCCTCCATCTCACAAACAGCTCATCACTCTCATGCCAGATGGGGCTGAGGATGCTGACCCAACTCCTTTGACTGCTTTTGACTGCACTGACCTTGAGGCCAGATATTTTCCCAGGGCTGCCTCATGTTGTTGTTCCAGGATTATATGTCCTCCAAAATTGTTGCTGAACTACAGCATGTATTTTACTGTCCATATGTTCTTTATTTTTTGGACAATAATTTAAGAGCATATAAAAATTTATATATGAATCACACACTTGCAGGTGAATGTGGAAACTTCTCAGTTATATTATGCTAAAAAGACCCAAACCAACCATGCTGTCTTCCATTTCATGGGATTAATGGCTCATTTATCTTTGTCAGTTACTATTCCACAGAGCTACATTTATTTCCAATTCTAACAGTATTTCTTCTTTTAAGTCAAAGGAGTTTTAGTACACTCTGTCCTGTAGTCACAAATTGGGTAAGCATCCATGTAGCTGTGCCCCAGCATCTACTACAGATTTTAATTTGGATTCAGTGAAAGCTTCCAGTGAAGAGTAATGGCCTGTCACAACATCAAAAGCATTAACAAAATTAAGAAAGTGTTTCTACTTCAATAAGACACCTGAGAATCCATCCATATGCTCACAGGCATACTTAGGTTTGGGGACTGATGCTCATTTCTTTCTAGGATGGCTAATTCCATTCTAGAACAGGGATGTTAGGCACTCCCACAACAAACCAGGTTGGCTCCTGTGAGTTTAAAATGTCAGGCAATAGAAAAAGAAAATTGTTAACTCCTGAAAATTATTTCAACTCAAGAAAAATATACACCCTGTACATGGTCAGCCTTCTTTCCATAACCAAAATGTCTATGTATTTATCATATATGCAATTTTGCCTTGAAAATTTATATTGGTGATGCAGGAATAGTTTTTTTTTTGCATGTGGAGGACTTAAGTTTGGAACCCTATATTAATTTAGATTTCAATTTCTAAAGCTTTAAATTTTTGTTGAGTGTTTAAAGAAGGGAGAGAGGGCAAAAGACAAAGAAAGTTGACGACAAATCCCCCATTTACTAAACTTACTCCCTTGGCCACTCTCTGGGGCAGCACCCCATCCTCCTGAAAAACTGCCTGGTTGATTGTGATTCTTCTGCCATGTCTTGCACATTAACCTAATTATCTGGGAAATCATTGCAAAACTCCCAGCTCAGTGTACAAATCACTTCCGTCTCCTTTCTGGGTTTGTGGCACTTAGGGACGTGGTTTAGTGCTGGACTTGGCAGGGCTGGGTCAGCAGTTTGACTTGATGATCTTAAGGGTCTTTTCTAACATAAATAATTCTGTGATTTTATGACTTTTTTAGGGAAAAAATGGGTAGCAAGAAGCACCTGAAAAGGCTAGAGGATATATCTTTGTGCTTGAATATTATGTGCAGTTCTGATTATGAAATCTCTTTGTGCTTGAATATTATGTACAGTTCTGATTTTCCACATAAAAAAAAAATAAAACTAGTAGAGGGAAAAGTAACAAATATATGGACAAATGTGTGGACAAAAAAAAATATGGAGAAACTTCTGCAGGAGCAAGGAAGGAGGTTTACAGCCTGAAAAAGAGACACAGCACACATTCTGAAAGCCCAAGAAGGCATAAACAGCTCAGAGAATATGATTAATAAAAGATTATTTATACTATTTCCATTCAAAACCTGGGGAGATATCAAATGAAAAGATCACTTGTCAGGGTGAAAGCCTGTGAATGATGACACTTACTCTTCCACAAGAAATCTTTGTGGAAATCATTGCAGATGTTGTGTAGCCCAAGAGTTTTTTCCAACAAAGGCTGTTAAAACAAATCTTCTATCTCTATCTCAGAAATCACAGGCCACTTAGATATAGAGAAAAATCTTGGTGAAATGTTTATCACAGACACTTGGGTGAAAGAGGGAGAAGCCAGAGCTAACTGTCTTAAAGATTTATAAGTGATTTCTAATCTCTCTGTAAATTTATATGATTCATAAAAAGACCATTCTGACTGGCCTTAATTCAGAAGTAATGTTAACCAAATTTAAAATTTCACAGGAGAAGATAAAACACTAGTGAACTAAAATACCTCATAGAAAACACAACATAAATAAAATTAATAACCTGTACAACTCTGAGAATTAACCTTTGCATTTCCATCAGGAGAATAAAAAAGATAACTTGGAATCTCTGTTGATTTTTTTATATAGAAAAATTATAAACCATCCTAAATTTAGCTGATTATTGAAAGAAATAAGCTGGAAAAGCCCATGGATACCCAATGCCAAAATCCACTGTAATTCCAACTCCCTAGCTGCAAGGTTTTGAATATCTCAGCAAAACATTTTATTTCCTAAAAAAAATGGCAGAGAAGTCAAATCAATGAACAACCAATGATGCAGAGAGGATGAAGTGTAAGGAAATTTTATATCTGTAACCAAAGGAGGGAGAGAAAAGAAAAACTGCCATATATGACATCCCTCTTTCCACAGGAGGAGAAAAAAGCCTCTTGAGTAACCACAGCACTCTGTTGCCTCTCATTTAATTATTAGAGCAGGAAACATCACAAGGAAATGTGAAGAGCCAGAAGCAGCAGAGGCATTCTTCAAAAAGCTGGAAAGTGAATTGCATAGCAAGTTGGATTTTAACAAAACGAGCTCACAGGACTTGAAGAAATACCTTAAGATTGCTACCCTGTAATGCAAAAAGCTAATTGGAAAATAGATTTAAAGGAAAAAAGAACTACTGGAGGAAGAGAGAGGAAATAAGAAGAGAAAAAGCAGAATGGTATGCAATAGAAAAAGAAAAGGATGCTGGGTGAATGACAGCTTCTACAGTCAGTGTAATTCATGATATTATTATCATTATAGTGATATACTGAAACCATGAAATCCATGTTCCTTGCAGGTGACTATAAAAGATTTCTAGTCAGCTATCTAAGATGTAGGCATTTTTGGTTTGTTTTTTTCTAGAGCTAGGGATGATAAATGCCATGGTCTTCAATGATCTTAAAAATTTATGACACTGGACTTCAGTCAGACTCTGCAGCCCTGGGATTTCTTTACTTTTTACTCTTTACTTTTTGCTGAGGGAAAAAAGTCCAGAAAGATGACACAAATGGCACCATACTATGTCTTAGTACTCTTTTGAAAGGGTCATACATTACTTTATGGTATAGAAGACCTGAGATCAAATCTTTAGTCTTAATCAGAGGATGGACTTGAAAAATATTCTTTTAGAACCAGAGTCTGTACCATCACTGTTGGCATGTCTTTGAAATGGATCAATTCCCTCTCTCATTTTGACTAGGACCATCTCCCTGGAGATAAAAAATCACCATCTAAATAACTTTTTGTTAAATTTTTATTAAAACTAGCACAAACTCACAAACAAACAAAAAAATCCTCCCAGGAAAAGACAATGTCACACAGTAAAACCCCAGCTTTACTGGAAAATCATTTCTCAGACCTTTGATAAGATTTGTGAGACAAACAATGGAAAGATATGTAAGAGGAAACATAAAGAGGGGATATGGAACTGCTTAAGTTAGCAAATTCCTGTGAATATTCTAATGCAATTTACCCTATCCAGTTTAATTGTGGAGCCTCTTGTGTTCCCAGGAAAGGATTTCGTGGTGCTGTGACATCAAATGGCAGCTTCATCAGCACCTCCCTCCTGTAACAGAAAGGGAGATAACCATTCAGAACCCTAAATCTCACAAAAACTGTGTGACTTGACTTTCTGTGTGACATGAGAGAAATGAAGTTTGGCTCCCAGTCTGGAGAAACCTGTGCTGCTAAGAGAGAGAGTGGGCAGATCCTGTGATCTCAGTGACACACTGAGGCTGGGAGGACACTGGTTCAGCAAGTGCTCCCTGATCCACACTGCCTCTGAAGGAATCTGGTGTTTCCCAGTGTGAACAGCTGCTCTGCAGCCAGTGGCATCAATTCCTTGTTAGCCAGGCTGTGATTAATATGTGCTTTTCTGGGAATATGCATATTTTTTCCTTTGGCTTCATGACCTCTCTCTTCCTCTCTCCAGAAAGGGTTTAATTTCTCCTACAATTAACCTCATTTTGTAGAACAAGTGTGTTTCATTAAAATTCAACGCTTTACTGAGGAGAGAGAAATCACAGAATCAGAGAATATTCTGAGTTGGAAGGGACCCACCAAGTGAATGGCCCATGTGGAAGATCCAACTAATCAGAATTTTTGTATCCTGCTGGTTTTATGGGGAGATGCTTCCAGTCTCAGAGGTGGAGGTAACTAACTTCTTTGGTGCTCCAGATCAAATAAATATCAATAGAACCTCATGTTGTTTTCCAAAGCAAACCCTTAGTGCTTGAAGGAAAGGTAACCATAAAAAGATTCAGTGTTTACCTCTCACTTTTTCTTGGGGTTGTGGTTACAGCAAAGCAGCAATGATGTGAAGAGAGAGTAAATTATGGGATGAAGGCCAGACAAAGTAACAGCTGAAACAGAAGCAGGAATGTGAGCCAAGGTAGTAGCTCTTCAGTCTGCTGGAAGGGATTTTAATTGTATGTCTAAAACTCTGTGACTTTGCAGCACAAATAAAAATTTCAGCTGAGTGTAACATTAACATGGAAATGCCATTGGATATTCAGTAACAGAGTTTGACCCAGTGCCTTTTACCACTGTTAGAAAGATCATTCTCTATTTTGTTTTCATTTAAACCAGGTAATGTTTTGTCCTTTATTTCAATAGCTATTAGAAAGTTCTATGTATTTAGAGGGTGGCATTGGTTTTGGTTTTTTTCCCAATTTTTTTTTGCATATGTTGTCTATGAATTGTCTATGTGAAATCTCTTTGAAACTTTGTAGTAATTACACTTAGCTTCATATTTATAGAAAGCTCTCTTTATGGCCTCTCAATTGCTGTGAAAGCAGGCAAATAAGTGTGTGGTAATTAAGCACTTAAAAATAGAGCCTTGTTTGCTTACAGGTCTTCTGGCTTTTAGGTTTGAAGAAGTAACAAATAAAAAGTATATAAATTCCAGGTTTTTAGTAAGATGACTTTTCTAACAATGGGACAAAAATGGTAACAGGTAAATAAGGAATAGAAAAACTGTGATTTCCAAATGGAGTGTTACAAAGTACCTGTAATAAGAGACCAGAGACAAATTATTTGAAAAGCATCTGTGTAATGTTTGAGAATATGAATGCAGCACCTACTTCTGAGTGCTAATTTTCCCTGACTCTTGCAGCCATGATGGAAAGACAACATGAGAAGCCACTGTCACAATTTCCCTTAAAGGAAAGAACAGGTTCTTGCCATGTGGGAACAACAATGGCAGACTGAAATCACTCAGTTAGCTGTCAGGTCATATCAGCTGAAGGATTTTATACAATTCTGTTTTTTTTATTTTCCTGCTTAGCTAGTCCTCTTCTATGAACAGTATTCTTCCTGACACATCAGTGACTTCATGTACAACTAGAAACCCATGGTGGAAGTAGCTTTGAGTGAAAGGTGATGTCTTCCACAACAGTGAAGTTAATTTTGTAAAGGGTGGGGGAGCCTGTGCCAAGTCTCTGCTGCATCCCCTGCTACTGTCAGGTCATGCTGGCTGGACCAAGCCATGCTGTTCAAAGCTCTTTTACAGCCACAGTGTACTTTGCATGACTTCAGGTGTCTGAATCAGTTCTCAGAGCTCAGCTTATGCCTGAGGTCCTGGGCTTCAGCTCTCAGTAGTGATCATGCCAGTGCTCAGCTGTCTAGGTAGCTGTCTGAACAAAACTGAGGTCAACACTGTGCCACAATAGAGGCACTCTAGATCATACAGTCACAGAATGTCCTGAGTTAGAACAGACCCACCAGAATCATCAAAGTCCAACTCCTGAACAGGACCACCGTAAGAATCACACCATGTGCCTGAGGACTTTCTCCAAATACTTCTTGAGCTCTGTCAGATTTGGTGCCATGACCTCTTCCCTTGGGAGCTTGTTCCAGTGCCCAACCACCCTCTGGGGGAAGAACCTTTTCCTGATATCCAACTGAAATGTCCCCTGAGACAGCTTCATGACATTCCCTCAGGTTCTACCACTGGTCATCAGAGAGATCAGTGCCTGCCTCTCCTCTTCCCCTACAAAGGAGCTTGTAACTGCAATGAGGTCTCCCCTCAGTCTCCTCCAGGCTGAACAAGGCAAGTGTGTGTAGGTAGAGAGGCATTAACACCTCGGTGCTCTGCTCTCAGGTGTCTTTTAGGTTATGCTTCTTTGCTTCTTTTTATCTTCTTGACTTTCTTTCCCTAACATTTGTTTCTTAAAGCACAGGCTGCATTCAGGAAAGTGCTGCTGGGAAAGTGCTTGGTGTATGTGAGACATTAATGTGCTCTCTACAGCCTCAAACTGAGATGAAGCAAACCCTTTTATCTGCATATTCCTTTGATGTTATCTGGCATATATCCAGGGGTTGGCTTCCTAGTTCTTTTCTTTGCATTGCTACATCCATACCCCATATCAATGTCCCCTGCTCTCCCCTTGATTACTGCTCCCCACACTTTGCCTTTTTTCTTCTATGTCCTTCCTCTGCCTACAGAGCCCCCAAATTATCCTCAGCCAAAATGGTGGCACTGTGGGGATTAAGTATTAAATGTAAAGGAAGCACCTTTTTAACTGTTGCAGTAGTTACAGAAGGGGTGTGTGTGTGTGGAAATGTGTTCTGAGCTTTTAACCAACATGAAGCATGATATGGTAGATCAGCCAAATCACCCAACACAAATGTTTCCAGCAGAGAAAGATATTTTGGTTACTGCAAAATTCCAGCTATTTTGCAGAATCCATTAAGTTGATCCATGAGTGTCTTCTTTTTAGAGAAAAAAAAAAAAAAGCCCCCCAAAATGCTTTAATTTGATGCATGGATTGCATGGCAAGGCCATTCACTTGGCACTATCCCTAGAGCCTGTAATTATACTTCATCCTTTTCTGTGACCTGAAAACACCATTATGGCAAGTGAGATCACTACATAATTTCTCAGCTGGACCAGCACCCAATATTTTTATTTTTAAGGGACACACCTAACAAGTTTCAGTCTCTAAAGCAAGGACTGTCCCTGCAGTCACCAGCTCCTTTCAGCAGCTTTGCCCTGAGAACAAAATGCTGTATGCACCCTAAGGGAGCAATAAAGAAGGAAGAAGGGAATGAAGAAAAGAGAGATGAAAATAAAAGAAAGACAAAACCATGGAAGAGTGGGCACAGACATAGCTGAGGAAGGTAATGAAAGGGTAAAGAGACTCTCTGGAAAGCATGGTGGATAACATGACAGAGTACTGTAAAACAGCCTATATAAACCTCTTCTGTTTCATTTGAGTTTAAGATTTTAACTGGCAAATTATCATCTCTGTTTAATAATACTTTTTACTGGTCACAGTTGTGTGTATAATCCTTCTCTTTTCTACTGTTCACAGAATTTAATTTGGCATCCTCTTTGTTATATATTAAAAATTCATTGAAAATGTCTTTGCATTCATGGGTTCCAGTCTTGAGTGATTCATTAAAATGGTTGCCTTCCCTAATTCATTAAACAATTCATTAAAAAGCCTGCATTCACTGAACATTCAGATACTTTATTTTAATCTCCAAACGTGCAGAATTAAAAAATCTCCTGGCAGAGTACACTAAAATCCCCATAAGAAGCATGATAAAAGTTTCATAACATTGTACCCACCCCTTAATGCATATGTTAATCACAAATCTTCTATGGAAAGTTGTGCACATTGTTTACAGGTGGTCTGTGTGGAATACATTCCTTATTTTGTTCCTACCATTCAATGTAGTATCTCAGGGTAAACTCTGCATTGTGTTAGGGAAACTTCCCTGTCCAGCCACTGAGGAGCCACTCTGGCAGTCACTCTTGCACCAGCTGAGCTGGGACTGGAGCCCCTTCACAGCTACACACTCCACACTCACACAGCCAGAACAGGTTTCCTTACAGGCTTGACCCCAAGTTTCTCATAGCAGAGCCTCAGATGTCCAGATCCTTACAATAATTTAATCATAGTTCAATAACTAAATATTTAAATAACAAAATAATAGCCAGATCTGGGTGCCTCAGAGGAGGGAAGAAGAGCCCCTGCACTTTTATGCTCTTACAGTCTAACCACGGAGACTCTGGGCGTGGTTGGCTCCTGCTGTCTCTCAGTGTCTGGTGACCCAGCAGTGCCACAGGTACCTACCTGAGCCCTTTGTTCTGCAAAGGGCTGTTGGCAGTCCCTGTCCTCCTTCTTCAGGCTTGGGCTGGGGCTCCTGCCCCCCCAGAGCTCAACCTGCAGCTTGCACACTGAACTACCTGCACTGAATATGTTCCTTGACAACCAGGCTACCAGTCCAGCCACCTGCACACTTCCATCCTTAAATTCACAAAGGTAGAACCAATATCAGCAAAGAGCTGCTGTAAGAGCCTGGGTTGTGCCATCAGCCTCCTCCTTTCCACCTCATATGGCCTCACTTCCTACAGGCTGAAGGTACTGATCACCAAAAGCTGGTTTTCATGGAACACCAGAAGGTTGCTCACCAGGGTTTTTGCATGCTGCCTCTAAAGGGCCAGCAGGATGGGTGTGCTAAGACACAAGGTATGAACACCCTGAACTGCTTTGTCTTCAGCTCAGCCTGCCAGAACATGTAATGTGCAAAAAGCCAGATATAAATACAAGATGGGAACTGCACAATGGCAGAGCAAGAAGGCTTTGAAGGCTTGACTTGATTTCAAAATGTCCCAGTGCTGTGGGGATGCAGAGGACTTCAAGTGAGAGAATGTTATCTCTGGGACAGTGTGGCAAGCACCACGCATGGAACTGATCTTGTGAGTCACTCAACAGAGGTTTGGAAAAGCTGGACCCTGTTTCAGCTATAAACATGTGCTAAGAACAGAGATGCCTTCACCAGATAAGGGCCTGTATAATTTACAGTTGTTTTCTCAATGAGATTCCCCCATAATATCTTGCATAAATATTGGTTTTTGAAAACATAGGGATTGAAAACCATCTTGTCAACTCTAAATTTCTTTGCTTAGCAGTGATAATAATGGAACACCTCCTCTGAAGGGCAGTGCCTCTTGCAGTTAGAAAATACAGGTGTGAGGTGTGAAGATTTGGTTTTCAATGTCCATTTCTGCTCTTGTCTTCATTTGTTATCTACTGGGAGATGTTATGAAGACTTCAAAAGGTCAAGTCTCACAGTATGATGATGAAAACTTTTGGGCTAGAAAGTTTAATTTGAAGGGATGCAAAAGGGTAGATTCACAGGACAAAGAAATAGACAGGATGAGAAAAGTCTGTGTTCTGAGAAATGACCAGAGCTAACACAGGTCTGTAGTGTGTGAAGGAGATTGTGTTGTGTTCCTTAGCAGGGAAAGAAGAACAGTTCTACATTTTGGAGGAAAGAATCTTCAAATAGGCATAATCACAGAAATCATGAATATCCTTAGATTCAGACCACAAGAGCACGAATCAAAGTATAAAATCCAAATTTGGATTGTTTCTGATTTTTTTTTTTTTTGCAAAAATATGTAAAATTAAATGTTTACTTTGCATATTCATATATTATGACTTTGCATGACAGCTGCAGAAGTCATTAGCTTAAGTGGTTAATGGTCATTATTCTCATGCATCATTGAACAATATCTGCAGTGATCTATAACTATTTTTCATAAATGTGAAGTCTATAACTGTTTAATAAATCTTCCAAGGTACTATTCCTGGTGTGTGTTTCCATAGAGAACAAAATCTTCCCAGCTGTAGTCTTAAAAACCCATCAGCCTTTCAGCACTGGGAGAACAGTGTCATTTTCTGACTTCTCCAAACTTCTCTAAGTGAGTATGAAGCAGCATCCTTTCTGAGAAGCCTGGTGACAAATTAATCCCACTGGGTAGAATTGAGCAATGTTTTTTAAATAGTCAGTTCATCAGAAATGTGATTTGGAGAATACTGAAATGACTTGTGACAAATCTAGCAATAATTTCAGAAAAAAAACCCTCAAATTAAAAAAATAAAAAATAAAAAAAGAGAAAGGAAAAAAGAAAAAAACAACAAACCACCAAACAGGAGGGAGAAAGGAAAAAAAGAGCTGGAAAAATTTGAAAAATTAATTTTAGTTCTGAAACTGATCAATAGGTTAGGAAAAAAAAAAGAGTATAAAAGAAACATCACAAGCAAGAACTAAAGAACCCTAAATGATTCAGTTCAGCCTAATGCAATTTCTTGTTGTTGCTCAGTCAACAAACAGAACATTCAGACATTCCTGCAGTCCTGTTCCCAAGGGTCTGGAAGCAAGCAGAGTCTTGAGATAGCCTGTTCCCTTGCACAGCCAGTCTGGGTAAAAATAGGAGAGCTGTAGTAAGTTCTTCAAACCTCACCTCCTTTTAGTTCACCTCAGCTGCCCCAGGATCACACCTGTGACTTTTCTTTGCAGAAGAACAAACAGCAGGGCTCCCACTCCTCTCTTTTCCAAAAGCTCTTCCACAGGTGGTCAAATCATCTTATTTTTAGGTTGTCAAATGTCTTCAGGGTTGATCAGTGGGCTGATCTAATCAGTGCTACCACCTCTAGGGACCTGGACCCAAGGAAAGTCACACACTGGATGCTGTAATCCAGATCCTGGAAATGTCTTTTGTTACAGATTAAAAAAAGGATACTGCTCCCTGCCACAAAACAAATGAAACAACTCATTGTGCAAACTTGGCAAGGGAGCAGTTATTTTGGTAAATATGTGATTTTGAAGATTTTTCTACATAGTTAACTGTTGTCTGTTCAGCAGTCTGACACATGCTTGCATAATTGACTGTAGAAACTGCTTTTAACATTTTGGTGGCTGCTCCCTTTGGTGTTTTGAAGCATGCAAATAGACTCATTCATGCAAGCCTCTTCTGTCACAGATTTGGCAGAAACTAGTTCTCACTTCCCCCATCTTTTTATGGGCAGTATCTTCTTTATACTAAAAATAAAGTCACATTTATAATATACTTTCATTTTTATAAGGTGGCCTATTTGCAGCATGAATAATTCCCTGTTCTGCAGATTGGCAGCATTTTATGGTTTCAGGGTCAGTTCCCCACAACTTCCCATGTTGAATGTGATGGTATGGGATGTCCTGGGTTCAGACTCCTCTCTCTCTGCAATTTGTCTATTTAATTTGACAAACCATTGCATATATTGTACTTGGCAGTACTATGAATAATTTCCTGGCAGTTAAATTCTCTTCTGACAACATTTTGCAAACCAACCAAAATTTATGCCCACCAGAAGGCTGATATAAAAAAATATCTTGCTGATGACCACATGCTATTAAGGGTTCTTGCTTTCACTCCTATATTGCTGTTTATCTACTGCAGGTTTTTGTTTATTCTGTGTCTGCCTGGAAGCTTATTTGTGAAAAACAGCCCATCCAGTTTTTATATAAATATAAAGTTCAGATTTACTTTAGAAAACAGTTGATTTCAGAACTAAACAGAGCTAATGAGAGTTAAAAAGTCCCCTAATAAATTATGTTTTTACCAGCATTTCAGATCCTGAATTTGAATGTGAGGTTGCTTGTGGATAGCTATATATTGCATACTAATTTCCTCCAGATATGCCCTTAGAGGGATAATAAATCTAGTTTTTCAATCCATCCAGAACTTTACTTTAAGTGCCTGCAATTTTTCATCTTGATGGCAGTGGGTATAATCTAAAGCCCAGTGAAGTCAACAGGAGTCTTTTCATCAAGTGTTTGGAATATGGGCCAAGGATTCATCTTGCTATTTTTTAAGGCAAGCTATTCATGTGACAGCGAAGCAAGTCCACCACAAGCATTTTGTTCAAGCTCTTTATTGAAACCCTGTTGCTGTTGTGACAGCATAATGGTGAGTTTTCATTTGAGGAGGACAATACAATATTTACAGTGTGCCTGTGGACTGAACTCGAGGTGGTGTTTCTGTAGACACAAATTCCTCCACCACCTCTTGAGTTTTTTGGGAGTGTAGAAATGGATGTCAAGCAATAGGTGGGAAACTGCACCTCTAGCTGCCCACCTTGCAGTCTCACAGGCTTTTTCTGCTGTGAAAATTATTTTCTTTATAAGGGATATCTCCATTGCATATACAGAAGATATGTTGAATTGTCAGGGAATATTTACAGAAAATTTTCTTTAGAAAAATCTTCCTAGCTTGTTGCTGAAATACAGTGGTTCTCAAAACCAGTTTTTTGGATGCCATATAAAAGGTTTGGCCATAATATGGTTGTCATTTGACAGAAATTCTTTGTTTGTTAGTTGTCAGCCGCTCTGGGCAAAGAGTGTATGGTATTTCACAGACTTCCAAAGTGAAATGCTGCATGAATAGTGTCAAACTGAGACAGGACAATCACCTAAAAACTGTGGCAGAACTTCACAGAAAAAAAAATATTACTAATTCACCTAGTCCATGTTCTTATCCCTCTCTGTAGGAACTATTAGACATCATACAATCTTATTTTAATGTTTAAAGCAACAGATTTAAACAGCTTCTGCAGCTTCACAATATTCCTTCATTCATCAGTTTAATTTAATCCTGTTGTGTCTAATTAATTCTTGCTGTAACATCCAGCATCTTCTTGCTTCCCTGGCTACCTCTTTGTTCCAGCACATGAATTTGCCAGGTTTTGATCTGCAGCTCATATTTATTTAGCAAGGAAAACAAGTTTGAGACTATGACCCTGTAGACTATCCACACTCTTATTCTCTTAACAGCTGGGTTTTATCACTTGCTCCCATATTCCTTCCCTCTCTCTGCCCTTGCCTTTGTCCTCTCTCTGCCTTTCCAAATTGCTTGTGGCTTGTGCTACCTTCAGGCAAGAGAAAGCAGTTCTCCAGGATTTGATGCCTTCAAATCAGGATCTGCCTAAAATCCAGTGCTCTCCAGGTTACACAGCCTGATTTTTAGGTTTGATGCAGAAATCTCTGTGTAAGTTTTGTTCCTTATGTTATAAGAGAAAAGGCAGAATACTCATGGTTCCTTAGACAAACAGCAATCCTTAGTAGAAATATTAAAATTATCAACTGAGTACAGTAACTTGAGTTCTAGAAAGGCCTTCAAGCACTTGATGCTGTTACTACTCATGCTCTCCTAAGACAAAACACCCCATTGCTTTTCCAGATTTCATACTGAGCTTTATTCCCTCCACAAGAGTCCAGACTCTGCCATGTAACCATTTTCACAGCCCAAATTTATTTGTCATAAGTGATCACAAAATAGAAGAGACATTAGCTAGGTTTGAAAATATTTTTTTCTTTGAGATTGTAACCACTAGGACTTTCAAATTGAATTTTCAACAAGGGCTGATCACAATCTCAGCTTGCCTGGCTTCCTAGCTGCCATCAGGATGTTTTTGTGCCAGTTGGCTTTGAGATTTGTTCTATCATAACTTAGCATGAGCACATTTACTTTTCCACTGAGACATGTTGATGCTATAAAGTTTCCTGAGGACAGCAGCAGCCACCTCTGCCTCCCTGCCAGAAGACACAAGCCCAGCAGGTGCCCATACCCTGAAACATACAGGATGGTTAGAGAGTAATTCTGAATCTTTCTACTTGTCAGGGAACAGTAGTACTGGGTGACTTGGCCATTTCAGAAACTTTCTAGAGGGCTCTTTTCATATTTACTGACTTATGTGACTTTTCTTGCCTAAAGAAAGTGGATTCTACACTCTTTTGTTGCCTGAAAACACTTTAATTCCTTTGATCCCAAAGTATACTCTGATATGCAGAGCACTTTACATATAATGATTTGTCTATAATTATATATCACCCTGTGGTTTTATGAATTTGGATTTCTGTCTGGCCTCCTGCAGCACTTTTGCCTGCTGGTTTTCCTTGACCTAACACTCACTGTTGCCCTTTTTATTATCAAGGACCTTTGGGTTTCACTGACTTTCAGGATATTTTACAGTAATTGTTAGCTTTGTTATCCTCAGGTCATCTGTATTTTGTTGGACTCTCTCCTTTTGCTGACTGCATGTTTTATCAAAGCTTTTGTATTTCTTTAGCCTTTTGAAGTTCTTTCTGCACATTACTTCCTGTTGCCTCTCTAGTTTACTGCTGCAGGAATTGTAACATCGTTGTAATCCTTGGGCAGGATTTACATTTTGTGTCTATTCTCTTTGCCCCTTTTCTATTCATTTCGGAGGAGAAGAGTTAAATATCCATTTCTGTTTCACCTCTGGCAAGGGCCACATCTTTTCAACACTGATTCTGCAGATGACATTTTGCATATGGCATATCCACTCATCCTCTTCATGAACAGAGCTTTCATCTCTGGAAAGAAGGAAGAGAAGCAGCCATGCCAATCTGCTAATTAAGTTTAGGGCAAGTGTCTTATGTACCATGTTGTGCTGCATCTTATTGTGCTCTGGGAGCATTCCTTATTCAGACAGTCAGAGTTGGTGAATCAAGAAGGACTCTACCTTTTAAAAGATGTACTAAACATTTTGTGTGGTTGTAGGTAGATTAAAAAAGGAGTGTGATGCAAAGGGAGCAAAAGAGATTCTGTAGGACCCAGTGTGATTTTGCAGCTACCTAACTAATCATATGAAATAAAAATGTGTAGGTATTTTGCCAAGTTTGCAACCTGGTACGACATCTTTGAATCAAGGAATGTGACATAGATCTTGCTAAGATTTTCTGGAATGCCAAGGCTTTTTCAGGGGAGCAGCCAGTGTTTTTGTTTAGACCTTGTGACAGCTTGTTCCCAGACCTAGTTTTTCAGGTTATTCCATGCACCCTGTGCTGAGTAGCAGCTGAGTAGCAGCTGAGTAGCAGCTGAGAGGCAATGAGGGGCTCATTTCTAGGGTAAGATGCAGAATTCTAGCACAGCACTGTCCTCCCTCGCTCCTCCTTTACAGGATTTTGCTCAAGTTTTGCCACTCCTGTTTACTCAGAGAAGCACTCTTGCTCTCCAGCTGATTTGGAAAAAGAAATACAGAGAGAGGATTGTGATTACAGCCAGTACAGCTCATCAGGATTGATAGGGTGAGAACTGACCACCCAGTAAAAGGCCACTGCCTTTTCTTAGTTACACAAGATCCTATGATAACTGGAAGTGTTTCCTGAGGCTCTCAAGGGTCTGAACCATCCTGTCTTTTGGAATTCTTTTCTTCATTTGTTTTCCAATTTTCCTTTCCTCCACCTCTGAGCAAAAAGTAAAAATAAGTTAGAAAGATCTTTGCTTTTCATGGGGCTGGAACTGGGAGATATTAACATGCTTTTTACCCACTCCCAGCATTTCTTTCATTCTTTCCACAAGTCCAGCACTTTCTTTGCTTTTCAGAATTATTCAAATTGAAGCTACTTGATGGTAGATGTTTTCAACCTTAAGGGCTTAAAAATAGAAGCTGTTTTAATGAATCCAATATGCTCAAAGGGCAAGCATTATATTTTTTGATATCCTTAAGGGAAGTTTACTAACTCTAGGTTAGAATACCACTTGTAAACAACCACACCCTTTGCTTAGCACAGAGCAGTTCACTTTTTGGTCAAAAAATCTTCATGTAGTTGTGAAGGAATTTCAAAAGCCCCTTTTGAAAGACTGTATTATTGCCAGTTTATGCCCATGTCTTGTTCATGTTAAAAAAATTAGCTACATGAGTCACAACAACCATGTCACCAGTTATAAAGGACTGCCTGAGAGGGTGTTGTTGTGTCTGACATCTGTCTGAGCCTGAAAAAGCAAGGTGACCATACTGTTGAGGAAAGGAAACATAAAAAGGAGACCAATGGGAGTTGTGTTTGCTGAATTAGGGGCTTTGGTACTAAGGTGCTGCTGGACATCTCCATCTGCTTGAGTCAGAGCTCTGGAGAAATGCAATTTAAACATTTAAGAGCTGATATTAAACTAAATCCAGCTGTCTCTGTGCTGAAGTCAATTTGAAATGAAGGTCTACAGATTTTCTGTTCCAAAAGTTCCAAAAGGGAAGTTGATGTAGTAAAAACATTGAAACAAGATGGAAACTTCTTTAAGACCTACTGTTCAAAATGAAAAATTCTGCTCGATGCAGGATAGAATTGATTACTGAATTTTCAGTTTAACCACAGAGTGAGGTTGGATTAATCCTTTTCAGTGTTATCTGGGATGTTCTCAAAGCACCCATAGCAAACAGCATATTTGCCTAAAGTAAAAATATATCCCTTCCAGCAGATTACACTGAAAATCAGTTGCTTATTGCTCTCATAATAAGATTTGTGTCCCTGGCCCCAACACCCTGCTCAGAGAAGTGTTGACAGCAGGCAGTACTCTCTGGTACAAAAGCTGTAGAAGTTCAGAGCACAGAGTCTGCTTTAGCCTGCAATTACCCTGATGCAGAAAACTCAAGACAAATCACTGTCATTTTCATATTTCCTCAAAATATAGCTTAAAAATAAGAAAACCAATAAAAGAGTTTTTGTAGCAAATTAATTTAACAAACTGCTGTATAGATCAGGGTATGCACAAATAGGATGTGAGGTCAGCCAGGCTTGGGGCTTACTGGGAAGAGAGTCAGTTGTCCATATCATAATCAAAATAAACAAAACCAGTAGCTGGCATTGACTATTAGAAAGCTAAGTTTATATATAGTCCTATCTAATATCCTTATAGACATATCTTCCCTGTAATTTCTGCCATATATAAACCTGAGTAGGTGAAAAAAAAAGATCTCACTTTTTTTCTTTCAAAATTTGGAAAAAGAAAATGCCTGTTTATGCAAAATCGAGCCTATTACTGTGAAAAGCAAAGGATAACAATTTGAAAATTAAACAACCATTCCATTTATAAAATAAGTATGCATTAAAACAAAACTGTCATAATAATTAATCCTGAATATATTTATTCCAATTAAATTTTGATTATATGCTACATTCAGTATGCATTACTTTTTGAATTTGAAAGAGTATTTATACCATAAATCAAAACATAACATTAGAATCCTTCATCTAATCATAAGATGCTGCCAATAATCAATCCAAACCTGGCATATTTAAATGCTGTAAGTTTATTAAACAAAGTGTGTTCATCCATGGGAGCACTGCAAAAGAGGTTTTCTATTTAAAATATCTTTGGTTTTTTTTTCATTTTTCATCTCTATTTGTACCTTAGTCAGATTAATAAAGCTGTATACAAAGTCTTTTCCAGGGGTTCAGCCAGGAATTTCTTTGTGTGGTGGACAGATTTCTTGTCACTGCAAAGTCCTGTGATGATACCCCACATATCTCACCCAGATTCCACAATGCTGGTCTGCCAGCACGTGAAGAAATGGCTGCTCAGCTCCTTGGTCTCCACTGATATAACCTCAGACCAAGTATCTCCATGGTCATGGGCCCCACTGACCTTTAGAACAAATTAATTTGGTGATAAAATAATTATAGCACAGGGAAAGTTCCCCTGATGCACTTTTCTAATTGTAGATGAAGACCACTCCTAGCCAAAGGTTGCATGCAGATGATCATGCTTAATAGACAGCTGTTAACCAGCCAGTTTTCTGTGGATAAGTCAAATCTTCTGAGCTCCCAGTGGCACTGAATTCTTGAAAATGTATCTTACTTGAAAAGCCATTTTCAAGTAAGATTAGTTGGTTTTATATTTGCTGCTAAAAAAATTTGTTGTGTAACCTCAGTGCTCGGAGAAATTCTAAATTATTCCTGTTTCCTTTCCTATCACCCTCCCAGGGGATAATTTGCAATTACTATCTTTGTCAAGAATTTGTTTCCTAAGTGGGAAACGCTGCCCCATAGTCAGTAATATGATTATAACCATTTACTCTGCTCTCATTTCTAGTTTTACTGTCTTACATCACTGCAGTCAGTAAACAACAAACAGGTATGTGACAGTGTTTTACAGTGGAACACTGATGCTTTTTTATTTTTCTATGTATTTTTCTCTAATCTCAGATACAGCTTTCCTTATACCTTCTCCTTTATTTTCATGTTTTTCCTGCTTTTAATTTAGCCATATTTAAAAATTAATGTATTGGTCTCTCTCACCAGGCAGTGGCCTGTTGGAATTACTGGCTAGGAGTGGTTGTTGACCAGTGTGTGACACCGGGAATAAAACAAAGTATGTGGAGGAGGGAGTGGTTTGTAATCCTACCAGAGGTGAAATACAGCTGGAACACACCATTCTCTGCAAGCAATGTGTGCTAGGAAAAAAGAAGTAACACCCAGGAAGTGGCTTTATTAGGAAAAACTCAATGTTTTAAGTGCCTTATGGCAGTAAAAGAAATAACAAACTCTAATGTGCTTCATAAATTCCTTAAATAAGAATGACATATGTTCAAAGAGTCAATCAAAGATGAACATTGGAACAGGTTCTGATGGATCTGAGGTGGAAAATCAGCTTTTTCTTACACTGCTAGAGGTCTCTGAAATAAAAGGTCAGGTCATGGTTAAGCCACAAAAAGCATTTGTGGACACTAAGGGCTGTTCATTTCCCACCAAACAACTCATAGATACTGACAAAAGGCAAATCACTGTCCAGAGTGATTTTTATGGAGTGCAGATGATGCTCTTGCACAGAAGTTAAAATATTTCAGTGAAAGAACCTGTAACAGGATTCTGGCAGCCTCAAAAGGCAGCACATGAACATGTACTGTAGCAAACAACACCCTTCACTGTAATTGATAGTTTTTGGAAGAAGACAGAAGTGTAGTGGATTTTATCATGTTGCCAGGGGTTGCAAGCACCAGCAGAATATGAATAGAAACCAAGGACAAAGAGGATGACTACAGAGCCATTAGCTCAGAGCTGCTCCTCATTGCCGTAATGGCCAAGGCAGCAGCAGAAGATGAATGAACTGTCAGCCTGAAAACAAATGGGACACTTTTTAATTTTAAGTTGGACACAGGTGCTCAAGCCAAGGTGGTACCTGGAAGAGTGATATTAGCTCTGCAAAAGAAAAAAACCTCAGCAACCCAAAGGCAAACTAAAAGTGGGTAAAGCTTGGGCTTATGGGACTAATGCTGAGGGTGCCTGAGTGTTAAACACTAGGAATGATTGGAAAGATACATGGATCACAACAGTACCTCAGAAAAAAAGTATATCTTATGTTTAAATGCATGACCTCCTCCATTCTCAAAAGGGAGGGTGCAAATATTAGGGCAGTAAAAGAGGTCTTTGCAGGGGGTGGTGGACTAGATGGTCTTTAAAGGTTATTTCTGACCCATTCTGTGGTTCTATGATTCTGTGATTGTATGTCAAAAGACCAATACAACTGCATCCTGTCCATCTTCTACAAGTGAGAAAGACAGAGCTACATTGCAAAAGTCTTATCACTCCAAGTTTCTGCCACCCCAAGTCAAATACACAAAGATCTAAATGCATATACTTCTTGGAGTCTCCAGAGGCCAAAGGGGAAAAAAAAAAGGAAAGGGAAAATCCAGATGACTGCCTACAAGGTAAGACATTGAGGGGAAAATGTGTGAAATATTTTTTCTACAACTGGATTCTACAACTGTTCTCAGAAAAAAAAAAGTCATGTGGCGAAGATGACTATAGCATGGTGAGTTCATCACCAAAATAAAGCAGCACTAAGAAAAATGGATAGACTGCATAAAATTTGCCAGATCATCAACATTGCAGCAGAATTGGTTTCATTTCTCTTCTACTCATCTACATTAACATGTAGGAAGGGACTGCTATTGTCACACTGGGAAATTGAAGGCACAGCTGCTGCTGCCTACTGATTTATAAAACGTGTTCAAACAGGAAAGACGTTGGATAGTTAATAAACAAATTAAAAAAAGTTAATAAAATTAGTTTGTGCTGCATTTCTGCAGATCAGTATTTTTAAAGACTCAACAATCAGTATTGCCCAAGACTTTACAAAAGACTCATACATGTTTACTAATTACATGAATTCAATAATCAGCAGTAAGAGTTAGTAGATTCTGGGCAAATATCAATCTCTTGAAGATGAATCCAGTAGCAAAGATATATATATAAAGATTTTACACATACAGAGTTTGTATTTGTTATTTATCCTAACAAAAAGATATAAGGTTCAGATTTATAGATATAATATTAATACATAGATAGAATTTATAGATAATAATAATATCAATAATAATAACACATCTGTTTTTAATACTAATAATATTAAATAAAAATGTTGAATATGATACTATAATAAGGCTATATGGTCATGGTGGTGATAACACCAAAGTTGTGTGTTTAATCCTTGCATGGGTTATTCATGTAGAACCTGGACTTAATGATCCTTGTGGATCCCTTTCAGCTTGGAATATTCTGTGATTCTGAGTGTTATATATGTTTATCTAAATAACATTTATGACTTTTATATTACTTAACATTATTGCTAAGTATCTATATATCTATACCTCTATTTATCTATTTTTCTATCTATTTGGGATTCAGCTGTAGATCTCTTAGAAGAGATTTATAAAGGAACAAAGAACAAAAGAAATGAAAAGGTTTAGTATGGAGAAGAAACAGGTTTGGGAAAAAAAAGGGGTGTTGAGTAAAAACTCAATTAATATGTTCTCTGAGAGCTTAAAACCAGGCTCCCCAGTTTTTTGAACTAGATCCCAGAGGTTTCCTGTTGTTGCAGCAATAAACAAAGGGGACAAAAAGATACCATATTAAAAAATGCAAGTGATTTAGAAAAATGGTAATTCTCCAAACCTGCCAACAACATATGCTAACAGATGTATATTAAGGCATTAATTGATCTCAATAATTTAAATTGTGATAAAGACCACTTGCAGGTACTTCATACTTTATACACTCTAGAATTATGATTATACTTCATGCTCTCTGGCTGGTTCTGGAGGTAAAGGAGCATCAGGCCCTGTCTCTGGTATTTACATAAGTGTGGTTCCTGCCCTTCTGAAATTCTCTCACTGCACATTGCATGTTGGGCTCAGATGACTGAAGGTGATACTCAGATGAGCCCAGGTGATAATGATGAATGTATAAAGAAGCTCATGGTCTCCTGTTTAGTCACTTAATGAGACACTGCTATACATTTCTTGATAGAGGCAGAAAAATAAATCACGTTGACAGACATACCTCTATTCACTTTTTCTCCTTGGCTGCTGTGCCTATCAAGGCATTATAGGATTATAATTCAAGTTTGTAGATGAATTCATTACCAAGTATTTAATCTTTAGAATTAGCTATATTATGATTACCTGACAAATGTTGCATAGTATAAATGGATAGACTTTTAAAAAATTATTTAGTTATTTATTTATTTTATTCACCACACTAATTGCTCCATAAAAACACAACCTGGATAAAAAGGTAGAAATTTGGGCTAAAGTTATGAAAGATAACAAATAACTTTAGATACATAACTCCAACTGTGAAGATAAGTAGATTTATATAACTGACTGGCTTGAAAGTCACACTGGAGTACATAAAGGGTCAATGCTCAGTATACAAATATGCATTATAATATATCTGGGTCAGTATGAAATTATGGAAAAGGAGTCAGAGAAGTTACATTAAATATGGCTATTTTTTGCACCTATCAACCAAAGATGTGTGTCATCCTAAGAGTAGGATATTTGAATACATTCAAAATTTCTCATACATATTTTAGGATTCATAATAAACAAATTATATGTAAATATATTAGAAGTACAAGTACTCAGTGATGATATACAAGATTTTTTTTCCAAAATGGCAGTGACAAATAAAGCAGGCAGAGAAAAAAAGAAACTGCAGCAATAAGCAGGAGCTTTACAGTAGAACAGATTCAGTCAGTGACTGCAAGTATATTGTTTTCTTTACTGTAATATGCTTTGTTTCATGTTATTATAATAAAATGACTCTTCACCACTGTCCTATATGCTCATTCCCTGAATCTTGTAAGCAAAGTTTGTCATTAGTCTTTTTAAAGTATATATGAGCAGTTTCAGAGTCAAGGAAGATAAAAACTACAAAATTTCTGCACATGATACCAAAGTATGAGCAAGATTTAACTATGGGCATTGTTCCAAAGATTTTTTCATTTTAGAGAAGGAAGACACCCCTTTCTGCATATAACTCTGTAGATAGCTTATTTGTTAGAAGATTTATGCATTAGTATTGAAATGTACTTGGTCCAGTCAGTGCTATAAATCATTCCCAGACAACTTTTAAGCACATTTTTAAATGCCCATGAAAAATAAGTTTTTCCATCAATAAGAGGGCTCAGTTCTTCAGCCCTTGCTGAGAAGGGTCATTTCAGCAAAGTCACAATAAAGTGCTGAAGGATCCAGTTCAACAGACTAATTGACACAGTCTCAATTCTCACCAGGTCTGTGAAGTAGGAGTAAATAAAATTTCTTGCAGCAGATTTGTCTGGAGACAGAAAGATAAACTCCTTTGACCTTAATGAAAAGTAGATCTGTGAAACTGTGTCTTTTTTTGTCTTGTGCTGCTGCCAGGGGCTGTGGGGCTGGGGCACCTGGGAGCCAGCTCTCAACAGCTGTGGTGGCAGAATAAGGCACATCCACTGCTTTTTTAGGCTCCATGCCTGGATCCTTCCCACCATGAGTTTTGCAAAGGGGTTTCCAGATAAGATGCTTCCTGAGCCACCCTTGCCAGCTGTAAGGGAAGAAGCCATCTGCAGGTATAGAAGAGCCACCTCTCTACTGATATATTGTTTTTCCAAGTCTGCAGGAAAGCAGGGGAAAGGGTTCATCATAAACTATTTCTTTTATTGGACTTCTAATATATCAAGGTGCTCTTCAAACACAGAGACCACTCTGTGCAGAGCAGGTGAGCCAAGTAAGATGGGGCAGATTCACTTTGAGGTGTCACTCAAATGCTGGGGCAAAGCCTGGCTTTACAGCAGGCTTGTTCTGACACCATCAGAGCATCCCAACACAAGACCCATAACACCAATAACCTCAACTACAAAGGACATTTCTGACTATGCAGTGTGAGGAAACTATCATTATTCAATTATTCATAAAATAAGTAAGCAGGTAATCCAGCAGAAATTGGGGAAGGGACAAAAAATGAATTTAAAAGTTTAATCTGCTTAGTGCCCCATTCTACCTCAGATAATTAATGAAACTGTAGTGTGACTGCCTTTTAGCATTTAAAATTGGGTTTTCCAATGAAAGCATAAAATAAAGAACAAGATATATTAAAAATGAAAACTGTTACCCCATTTCTGTCTTCTTCCATATTTTCTAAAGCTTCTTACTAATGACACTGAAAAATGATCAAGACTGTTCAGAATAAAATAACTGCAGAGCAATATTACAGTTTTATTTAGACCTGAAAAATGTAAAATGTTTGTAAAACTAGATATTTTAAGAACTGCTTCAGGAAAGAAGTAAAAACTCTGACANACACAAGACCCATAACACCAATAACCTCAACTACAAAGGACATTTTTGACTATGCAGTGTGAGGAAATTATCATTATTCAATTATTCATAAAATAAGTAAGCAGGTAATCCAGCAGAAATTGGGGAAGGGACAAAAAATGAATTTAAAAGTTTAATCTGCTTAGTGCCCCATTCTACCTCAGATAATTAATGAAACTGTAGTGTGACTGCCTTTTAGCATTTAAAACTGGGTTTTCCAATGAAAGCATAAAAGAACAAGATGTATTAAAAATGAGAAATGTTACCCCATTTCTGTCTTCTTCCATGTTTTCTAAAGCCTCTTAGTAATGACACTGAAAAATGATCAAGACTGTTCAGAATAAAATAACTGCAGAGCAATATTACAGTTTTATTTAGACCTGAAAAATGTAAAATGTTTGTAAAACTAGATATTTTAAGAACTGCTTCAGGAAAGAAGTAAAAACTCTGACAGACCATCTAACTACAGTGTTTTCATGAGAAAAAAATTAAATTAATCTTTGAATTAGATTTTAGATTTTTTGTCAAAACTGACAAAATNTAATCTTTGAATTAGATTTTAGATGGAAATGCTTATTTTATATTTTTTTATAGTACAGCATGAAAACTTCAAAACTGACAAAGGGACACCTAAACATTTATACCATTGTGGTTTTTTTTTTTCACATTGTTTTGTTTCAACATATTGGCAACAAGATAACTAGATTTCACAAATTTCCATTTTGACCATTACAGCTGAAGGGGCAGTTAGTAGACAGTTTCCTAAGGGATGTTTTTCTTGCAATGCTGTATTTTCTTTCCTATTTTCATATTCTATTTTCTCTTGTCAAGACAGCAGACAACCAGTTGAACCTTCAGTGAGATCCAGGGTTGTCAGCCTTGGTGCATACGCAGAGGGACAGATCATATGAGCACATCTTAAAGTCCAAATTTCCATGTACCACTGTGCTGACACAGATATATTACTGTGATCTATTAAGTCTGTTAAAGGTACTGAAGGAACAAATATTCCTGCCTGAAATGATGCTTTACAGGAGGCAAGGGATAGAAAAAGTAAAAGCCAGAACCCAAATGTAAAGCAATGGAAGTAAAAAAGCAACAGAATGTGGGAAAGCACTGCTATCAAAACACGCAAAATAAATGAACAATGTGGATCTTTTAAATCAAGGATCTTTTAAAAACTTCTCAGGTTGGAGATGGAGACCAAATTACTTAATCCAACCACAGCCAAGAAACAGACTTTGATTGAATTCCACAAGACTTCCCAACAGTGTGAAAGTAAAGGATAAACAGATTACAAGGCAATTCTTCATTTCTCAGAATAAGAATCTTCTGGAGTATGAGCTCAGGCAAAATGTGCTTTCATAAACTAAATCAACCAATTGTTTTTCCATTATAAAAGGAGGAATTCACCACCCTGATTGTGTTAGAGACATCCTTTGTACAGAGGACAAATTCTGCAACTTGCTTTGGTTTGTTCACACAGAAGTGATCTTGCTTTCTTTTTAGAAAAACTTCGAGGGCACTGACTCCTTAGGCTCCCTCCAACACACACTTGTGTTGGTCTAAGGCAGATATTCCTTCTTTCCACAACTAGAAATTTCTCCTCATGTTAAATGTTGTGTCCAGCTTTCTGGGTTTGTAATTCATTGCTCAGAGACTACTGATGCTTGAAGCCAGCAGGTAGACTGCTTTTGTGTGAATTCCAAAACCCTTCAGTCTAATGGAGCCAGGGTAGGAACTGCAGAAGTCTATTCAAGATAATAAATCTCAGCACACATTTCTTCTCCTCTACATCCTCAATTTCATTTGAAATTAAGTCAGGCACTTCTAAGAGGTCAAGAATTTTTCCAGGTGACTTTTTCAATAAAGCACACTTTTCCTCCTTCCTTTCTCAGTGGATTCCTTCATTGCTGACTGGTCCTCCAATGAAGCCTCAGGCAGAAAAAAGTGTGTGCTTGCTGTTTTGACTCACCCAAGCTTCTCATATTTCTGAAAGATCTTCCTGGTTCATAGAGTATCTTATAAATGAGATATACAGTTTTTCTTAAACCCAGCACTAGCACCTGGTTTTGTGGTTTACACTTTCTCAGTTTTCCTCTACTCTCCTAGTAGTCTGGTGTGATACAGGTGAACTAGCTATCTGCAGGATAAATCCAAGGGATAAGGCATCTCTTGGATTTGAGAAAATTGCATTTCAATGGCAGCCATCAAAGAGTTTTCCCACTGTCCTTGATTGGGGTTACACAAAACAATGCTGGCCCTACATTGACCATACCTACAGTGATGTAAATACAGCTCTTTGGTACTCACATAAAAGAGGTGGAGATGCAAAGGTGACTCCTACTGGACTCCTCCATCTCCTCTTTCTCAGTCAACTCAACAGAGCAGACTGGTCAGGCATGATTTAACCTTTGTAAATTCATTCTAATCACTCTCAACCACTCTTGTCTTCAATATGTGTGGAAATGTTTTTCTAAATCTTTTTTCTTTCACTTTTTATAGACTCCAATGAGGCTGCCTGGCCTGTCATTCTTTCTTTTTTTTTGAAGATAGTAGGGATATTTGCTTTCTTCCATTTCCTAGGAAACATCTCCTGACTGCTAAGGATCTTTCAAAGATACTCATGAGCAGCCTTGTCTTGACATCCACCAACTCTGTATGTATTACTCCAGGTTCCATGGTCTGTCCAATTTGTTTAAGTGCTCTCTAATATGCTCTTCCTCCACCAAAAGTAAGTCTTCCCTGCTCCAAACTTTTCCTTGATAAACAATCAAGGTGATCTTTGAAAAACAAGATTCCTTCTCTTCCAGGACTCTCTCCCATGGGAGTCTTCCAAGCAGGCCCCTGAGTGGACTAGGTCTGCTTATTCTGTTTGTGTTGTTACACTGCTAGTAGAAGGCCAGGTATACTATAAAAATATTTTTTATATTTTGAGTTTGAACGCAGATGTGCCTATCTTGGGGAAAATTGCTCATTTTTTACTGCTGGAGAAATCTTCTAATTTCTACTAGAGAACAATTCCAGATACTCTCAAGAATGATGTTTAGTACTATATCAGGATTCAGATTATGTAGCATAAGCAGGCATTAAAAAGCCAAGCAAATATCTAAACATATCTGGATGAAAAAGCTCATATTACACAAGCTAAGGAGGGAAACAATGCATATTAAAGCAATCCCAAATCAATATTTTTTCACAGTGGAATTCATTATCAAGTTAAAACATATGGCTGGAATTTAAACAAGGACCTTCAAAATGTTGTGAGTGTTAGTAGAAGATGTTCTTGGCAAGTGTAACACTAATTATACACAGAAACCTGTTTAACTGTTCTTTACAATGATAATGATTAGTATATAAGCTATTTTTAAATAAAAACTATTTCCAAGATCAGGTTGTTGGCCATGATCCCTGCCATCAGCTTAGGAAATTTAGCTTTCGATTTATTTCCTTTCCCTGCCATTAGCTGTGTTTGTGACATTGAGTAAATCACTTTATTTCTCTTCTGCTGTAATGAAAAGTCCTCATTCTTCCTCTGTGTTGGTCAGAGGTTATTGACAGTAGGAACAATGTTGTGTCAGGTGAAAAAACTCTGTGCAGATCATGATCAGACCAGAGGGTTTTCACTCTGCAGTAGTTTATCTTGATTGTCCATCAAAATAGTGAATCCCTACTGGCACATTGAAACAACATTCTTTTCTCAAATTGGCCAATATAAAAATTCATGATAAAATGGTGATTTGGAAAAAATAATTAGTATTCCCAATAGCATTCTGACACAATTTTATCTATTATTTAAATTATTTGGAGATATCATGTTATAGCAGGTTTTGCTGACCCTTCTCCTTTCAGTGAAGTGCTCCTCACTGCAAACTGAGTAGCATATGTCTGTCAGTTATCTGATGCATGAGGAGCCCTGGGTTCCTACAAAATCATATCCTACAATTTATGCACACATTTATTATTAGAACTAGACAAGAATTACCTTTGCTGGATGACCATCTAGCACTAAGTAAAATTGTGAAAAATTACCTATGAAAAAGTAAAATATTTCCCTTTTGAACTTCTGAGAGGTGGACCCAGTTACCTCTCAATAATAAAGTTTTCTTATGGTTTTCTGCACAAGAACTTTAAGGGAATGTTAATCTGAATTCAGTAATAAATATTTTAAATTAAAGTGTGTCTGCTCAGAGCTTTAAAGAGTTTTAACTTACATCGGCTTTAAATGGAAAGAAAATGATCCAAACCAACTAAAAATATTAAGTCAATCTATGGGTAAAAAAAAACCTTAGGTAAATAACACTGCCAGATCCCAATAGGCCACTTCTAAATAGGCAACACACAACAATTAAGCCAAAGACCAAAAGAGTCTCCAGCACATAAACAATCAGTTTGGTACTTTGGAAGCTCAAAGCAGACTCTGTACCAGAGGAGAGTCCTCAATGCACAATTTCCATTGGGAGAAACTGGATTTGAGCAGTGTGGACATATTATTTTCAGTAGGAAAAAAGGGCACTTCTCCAAGTCCATGGTTGTTCTGAATTAGATCTGTAAAGAGCCTAGGGAATAAAGAGGACATTTCTATTCAGATATACAGATGTGCTAATTAACATTTTAGATCATTAAAGCCTTTAGACTTTCAAGTCCAACATTCAGATCTCAGAAACCCAGCTGCTGCCTAACTTCAAAACACCTCAGGCACCTCTTGGGCTTTTTTTCTGCAGAGCTCATCTAGTTCTGGGAATTCTTGGAAGTTTCATATCCTCACTTGTGCAGAGTGGCTCCATAGCTCCTCCATGTGTCTACTCTACTTGGATCATCAGTTTAGTGGGTTATTTACCTGCCTTTGTCTGTTATAGTCCAAGGCAGGGCACATTCTTGGAAGATACCTTATGGAGAGAGGCAACAAAACATTGATGGTGGATTATAGTTTCCCTATCAGCACCAGTCACATCATTCTCTCAAACATGAAAGGTTCAGTTCCACCCTTTCTTATACTCATTTGAGATGAAAAATATCACTTGGCAGTGTCTGAGCTTCAGGTCTCCCCTTCATTCTGGTTAATATTGCTAATATTGGTCAATATTAGTCAGCTTCCATGCAAAGAGAGGTTGCCCCTCCCTCTCTTTCCACTTCCTTTCTGCTGCCTGAATGAAAAATTAACTGTACCAAGTACACTGGAGCAGCTTTAGGATGAGGGGCTGGAAGCATGCCCTGCTATTCCTTGTACCCCAAGGCAGTGTTAAAGCTCTCCCCACACTGGGATGGCACCGTTGGAAATGAACCCACAAGAGCTCCATGAGTGCTCTGCTGCCAAGCTGGGCAGGAGGAGGGAGGGTAACGCCACAGCTGACTTTAGTGTTTTGGCATAGGCACCTGGCTCCAGCAGAGATTTGGGGCTGTGAACCCCAAATTGGGTCATTCCTGCCGGGAGTGGTCTGATCCTTCAGCTTTGCAATTGTCCCTCTCTGTCACAGCTTTACTGAGGGACTTCCTGTAGCAAATAACTCTTCTGGGTCTAAAGCATTTCCTCTTTTGACCTACAGCTCTGCCTGAGCCTGTCACAGGCTGGCAGGGAAACAGGGATGGGGGGAACACTCCTTTACAAGGACAGCCTGCCTAATCACGTGTGAAATGTCTACATCCCGTCCCTTGGCTCATTAACTCATTTTACAGATATGTTGACATGGAATCAGTGATTCCCAGAACATCAGCAGCCACCTAATGCAGTGCATGCTAACCAGGCCCACCCTCAGCTCTTTCAGGTGGGTATTTTCATTTTCCTTTTCAATCTGTTTCTCTGCTCTGATTTAACACAGAACAATCTGCAGGCCGCCCCATGACAGGCCTGCTGCATGTTTTGCTGAAGCTCCAAGGCTAGCCTATAATTTGCTTCTGCCTTTTGTACTAATGCCCAGATTCCTTGGATTATTTTGGTGGATACAACAAATCATCTACAAGTCCATACGTCAACAGGATAACAGTCTGGGGGTGATTCAGAGTGAGAACTGTGACATATTCATTGTATCAAGACTCCATTTGGAACAACATGTATTATATCTGTCTGTCTGTCAGTGGAACAAAAGCAGGAACAAATACAACACAGAAACAAAATGGTTTTTTATTCACTTTCCATTTTGAATGGGCAAGATAATATCATTAAAAATGGAGGAGAGAAAAGGGGAAAATGAAGGATGAAGAACAGAGGCCTTTTTTTTTTCATTTGTTTTCCTTCCTTGATCTTTCTCTCTTCCTAATAGGATTAAAAAGTGATCTGTTCTGCAAAGAGCAACCCATCACTTGTGGAAAGCATGTGCCAGGCTTGTCTAGCATGACAGCAGGTTTTCACTATTTTCAGCACCTGTGTAAAGCTATGAATGATTCATGGTTTAAATGATTCACTATAAAAATATGGTACAGTCTGTCAGCTTATTTTGTGATGAGTTGATATCACAGCAGAGTTGGTTTTATGAATTGGCAGTGAACTGACAACTCAATTTGAAAATAAATATCTCTGAAATTCATCCACTGCTTCATTTCAGAAAATCAGTTGGTGAGTAACTCTATGCATATCTGAACTCTGACATTACTGAATCAGAGATTAGTATCAATTTCTTATTTTCTTTTCAAAGCTGCACATTTATTTCCATAAAGAAGTCACTTCCTTGGTGTGCCTGTGCAGAGAAATGGTTAATTTCTACCATTACCTGCTATTTTTAGTTTTAAATATGTTATGTGAACTTTCCAAATATCCCTTTACCTCATTCCAGTGCTTCAGGCTACACAGATGGACCATTTCAGAATTCAAGAAGCAACAGCTTGTATCAATCACTTTTTCTGCCTCTCCTTGTGGGATTTCTTGAATTCACTATTACTTTGCCCTTCTCTTGCCTTTCCTCCATGTGACATGCAGCTCAGTCACAAACATAGCAGTCACTTACCACATGACCTTCATCACATTTTGGTAGATTTCAAAAAAAGAAAAAAAAAAAAACCAAAAAACTGAACCTAAACAATCTAAATAAAATATTTTTCAGGCAATAAAAAAAATCCCCCCCAAATTAGTAAGCTTGATAAAGCAGAAAGATTTGAGTATTAAGTTTTAAGGACCAAGAAATGGATAAGTTTATAAGTTTAATTACCTAAATTTGTCTTGAAAAGTTTAGAGATACACACTTCAGTTCTCTAAAATATATATATATATATATACACACACATATGAGTACTTGCACAATGCAGGAAGCTCCCCTAAAATTACAGGAACTAATTTCCTGCATCAACATTTGCAGTCCTGGGGCCCAGGTATGCCTGTGATCAGAAAATAGAAAGAGATAATAATTTGTGGCACGGGAATCAGGGTGGCCAAATGCCAGGGAAAAAATGAAGAATACATTTAGCAATATATAAGAGAGTGTATAATAAAATCCTCCTTACTGTGTAGTCTTTGTTTTTAAAAGTTAATCTCTTGGAATAACATTTATTTTGTAAAAAATCTAAGAGGTGCTGTAATAAAGTGAGTATTGCAATGGTAAAACAACAGTGGTCAGTGCCTTTTTTCTGAACTGCATCAAAAGGCACAATAGTTGAAGTCAAATTATTATACAGTACCGTAGTGTCTGGTAAAATAACTAGAATGTGAAATAATGCAATTGAAACTCTCTGTCCTAAAAGCCTGCATTACATAAAAAGTGACTTCTATTAGGTTGTAGCTTGAATCAAAATTCTAGGCTCAATTTCTCTGTGCATTGCAAAATGCTCTGTTTACATCCTTGGACTGTTGCAAAAATTTTGTTATAAAAAATATTAATAAACTCCAATTTTAAAATGCTCATCACCCTGCTAAACTGAGACCAATTTTCCCTAAGAATCTATAAATCATCTCTTATTTCCTAAATTCCATCTCCCTGCCAAATCTGAACTTTTTACCACAGTTTGCTAAGGATGTGCACAAATTGGGTCAGTGTTTCCTTGGTTTTGTTTATTTGTTTGCTGTTTTAAATGAAGGGGGGAATAGATTTTCCCCTAAGAGTAGTCTTAAAAATCAACATGTTAAAGCAATCATCTTTGCATGGTAACTTTTTTCTCCTTTTTGGACAACTGGCCTTTCATCCTGACAGCTGAAAGTTTTGGGAAGTGTAAAGTGAGGAGAGGCAAACAATTTTAGCTGTTTAAAATAAATTCCTCACTTTCAAATATTTTGTATGCAATAGAAGCTACCCAAGTTTTACTGTAATTCAGGCATATGTATTTTATATTTCAGGTTCCCTTGCCTCTGCATCTCACCCAGGCAATGTGAAAACTTTGCTCTCTGGCATTTGATGTCATGTTTTCTGTGTGGTGATTCTTTGACATTTTGCAGCAAATAACAGTGAGATTAAAGTGAACTGAAATCTCTTCTGGCAAAGTTTTAGAAGCATTGTTCTCTGTCCTGTCACATTTTTATTCTGACTTGGTGAACAAATGAACTCTTAGCTTCGTGTAATGGTGCTAGAAACGATGAGCATCTTAAATCAAATGTAATTTTTTGTACTTATTGTAAAACAAAGCCTGGAATATGCTCCATAATTTCTGAATTGGTGTGTTCTCTCAGCTTCATGCACAATGCCCTGAATTTATGCCATTTCTGCCATGTTAGTCATGAAGGGTTTAACCATCAGGAAGCAACTCTTACACACTCTCCCCATCAATTAAAAGAGTACAATCTTTTTTTTCTCCTAATATAATTATTCCCTCCATGTTTCACATGAAAAATTGGACCATAAATTGTATTTAAAATGCATGGGCAGAAGGTATGACTTTGGAATCACTTCAAAATAAAATGGGCAAGAATCATTTCCACTAGCTGGATATTCAAGTTTTACAAGAACATTAAATTAAGGTGTTTTTTTTTAAATTAAAATTGCTGAAAATCTAATAAGAAGTGCCTGGTGCCTCAAAACATGCAAATCTACTCTGGTTTTCTCTCCTGTCCCATGATGTTGGAGTCTCCTCTTTGGAAACTTGTTTGCACAAACTGGCACTGGCCTGAAAATGGGATTTCTGTCCCTTAATATTTCCAGGGAGAGTAAATAAAATAGGTGGTTTGAAAGCACCACTGTGCTTGCTGTTGACAACAGTAAGGCATTGTCATATAGATGATATTTTAAATAAGACTAAAAATGGAAATTAGGATTAAGTATTAAAACCAAGACTGTAAACTTATTTATGAAAAGATCAAATTGAGTCCTAAGTTCAAAAGAAATAACATTTTTGTCCTCTGAAATCAAGATAGCTGAAGCATTCTTAAAACTCTTTTCAGGGAAAAAATTCCAAGTGTTTAACATATTTTGGTTTTGATGAAGCTGCATTCTCTGATGCAAAAATACTGATATCCTGATAACAGAAAGGTGAGTAAGGAGGCACTTGGGTACCATCACAAGGCACAGATGATGAAATTCAACATCTCAAAGCAGGTGTCTAAGGTCTGAAGGAAATCCTGGATCCACAGGAGCTCCAGACAGTTTTGCCACTGATTTTAAAAGCAGAAGGATTTCACCTCTTTAGCGAAGCTTCAGCCTTGTCTCCACACTTTATGGGTTGGAAATAAGCATAAAGTTTCCTCATTTATTTTTCTGGTCCTTGAACAAGACTCAGAATTTGCAAAGTCACCTAATGATGCCACACAAGCATGATATCCCATATCATACATTTGAGGCACAATGTTGTAAATAATAAATGATTGAGTCAAAATTTGGAGCAAAAATTTCATGCCTAAGTTCTTGATTCTGTATTTCCAAATAGTCACAAACATTCTATTTGCTGCTGAAATGTCACAAATGACAATATTTTAGATGAAAGATCAGCTTCCAAACTTTATTTTACCAAAGGAATAGAAAAGCTACCTTCTAGCCTCAAGGGAAAAAACAAGGAGTAAAAAGAAAATGCTCACAAAGACAGAAGTGAACAAGGGAAAGACAAGACTCTCTGCTTTTGTGCAGTTTTTGACCAGGATTTGATGCAATGGTAACACAGGGTTCTCTCTCTCAGCAGTGCCAGAACCTTCTGGTATCTAAAGTTAATGAAAACACAGTTCAAAAGACAGTCCTGAGGTCAAAATTTGTTACATGCTTTTTCTCTCTTTATCACTGCCAGCTGCTGCACAAAGGTTTCCCAGAAGTCATTACTATTTCAGCAGTCAATTTTCACAAGACCAAACAGAGTAAAAGTTCACAGTCAGGTTCTGCCTGTAGCTTATGATCAGTTCAAATACAGATTTTATTAACATAAAATTCATCAATTTGTGTAACTACTACCTAGGGCCAGGAAATACGGTTTTGACAATTAATTTATTAAAAATATGTGATTAGGTTATTCCAAATATTTACAAATCCAGTGTTTTCCTGAAAAAGGGGAAGTATTAAAATAAAACCCCTAAGTAATACTAGTAAATCTGACTGGCAAGCAAGTGATAGAGGGACTTTTGATGAAAGGTGGGAGTACCTTGGATTTTATTCATGTAGCAAGAAGTGAATATGACTTTAAGCCTGTTACCTTGGAGTTCTCAACCATGCAAACATGGTCCTTTTTTCCTTTTTTAAATGCTTCATAATTTGTGCAAGCAAATTATTGAAAGACAATAAACTCTTTTCATACCAGGGGAATTTAAAGGAAGATGATGTTAAAATTATATTTGTATTCAATATGTGGTGACCCTCCTCAAATCTTCCAACAGGAAAATTCAGAGCTCCTTTCCCAGAGTAAGCAACTGGGAACAGAATTATATATTAAATGTATTTAAAAAAACCCAAACCAAACAACAACAACAACAACAAAAACCAAACCAAAAAAAACCCAAATAAAAACCCCCAAACCAACAACCAAAACCAAACAAATAAACAAATCCAAACAAAATGCCCAAACCCATACCCTCTTTTTAATTTGCAGTCTTCAGAATATGATTGCTTTTAATTGCTTAAAAGCAGATGTTATTGCAAGATTTTCTTTCAGGTTAAGAAACAGATCTTTAAAAATTAGTTTTATTTCAGCCAGACAAACAAATAATAATCAATATTCATGTAATAATAATCAACATCCATTTCACTCCCCCCCTTCCTCTCACCCCCTGCAAATACTTTATTTTCACTGCTGAAGTGTTTTTCACACAATTCTATGTGGTCTACAAAGTGTTCAGTTTGATTTGCCTTATGAGTTAATTTAACAGAATTTGAGTAAGAAGTTCAAAGGATGAACCTTGACTAAGCAATTCAAAGCAGATAAGAATATTTATTTATGAATCACTTCTGTTCATAGAGAGAGAGATGAAGGTCTTGAAGGAGAGCTGGTTTTAAACTCTCAATTACAGCACCTTCTGCAGTGGAAGAAGAGAGTATTTGCTGCATTTCTTCCCACTGTCTCTTCAAGTGATATTTCCAATATTAAGGAAGCATTAAGTCTGTGGCCAGCTCCCTGGTAGGGTTAATGAGCAGCACTGATCCCAGATGGGCAAACAAAGGTAGGAGGAGCCAGTTGAAAAGCTGTTCACCATGGACAACACAACCATTAGTTCTGGCCTTCAACACTCTTGCACGTTGCTCCTCTCCCCTCTAAACAAGCACACCCTGTCCAGCTGTGCAACTGCTGTGTGCTTTGAAGGGTTCTTTCTGCAAAGTCACCAGTGTACCTGACCAAAGCCTGACTCTTGCAGGGTGAGTTCTGATTCCCAGTGGTTCCAGACACAACCTCTCCATCATCACCTTTTTATCAGGATCTTTTGCCTGGAAGAAAGCTTCCAGAATCTGCACCATTTTATTATTCTCTCATCATTTCAGGAAACAAGAAATTTAGTTTTATTTTTGTTGAAGACATTCACTGTACTAATTTCAAGATACACCAAAAGATGGCTGTGGAATGCAAAATGCAACAGTGGCTTTTCAAATTATATATTTCGGTCACCAGTTGGTGATTCCTTATTTCTATTACAAAGACAGTAAATATGTATTTGAGAAGGTTAAAGACTTTTTACTTTTGAGCTTCATTCCACTCAACTGTGCCACCCATGTGAAAAAAGGCAAATGTGGCAAAGCTGTCAAGAACGGAGATTTAATTTACACAGATCCAATTCAGAATTTTATATTACAAACTGAGCAGTAAAAGACAATTATTTTTTTTTTGTCTTGTGCCTTATTAACCTTTCTTTGTAGTGGTGTGATTGAAAAAAAAATCTAACAGAGCTATTTAACTGTTTAAAACAAGACCTCATATAAGAAGTGTCATTTTTCTTCTCTGCAACGTGACTCTTGTAATGGTGCTGAATGTGATATTTAGTTTTAACTAATAAAGTTTTAGTGTTTGGCACACAAAACTGAAATAAAGCTGTGGTATTGGACTGTATAACAGTGTGTAATAGAATGGGGATTTATTCTTCCAATGAAGTACAAGAGGTGGTACTTCCCAAAGCTATAGCAGGAGCTGTAAATTGTTAGAGGCTGTGGTCAGTTTAGTGGTAGAAAAGGCTCCATTCATTTGAGTTATGAAATAATTTAGGTCAAAAGAGCCTTCTGGAGTTGATTCTGACAGCTTCTCAAAGCAAGGCCAGCTTCAGAACCAGATCAAGTTTTCCAGAGCAATAATCAAACAGTTTTTGAATGCTGCATGTGTCAGTCTTCCCTCACCTCCATTGTTTGACACAGCTGGGTGCTGAGTTAGGTGAAGGTTTGGTTTGACCCAGTGCATCCATCCTTGCATTCTTATTCAAAGAGGTGCTGTTTTCTTGGTGTTCTTAGCACAGCAGTGCTTTCCTAGGAGCCAAGGGATGGCACCTGGCTTTGCCTGCAAGCACCTTTTCCTTTCTAAAACCAGCAGAGCAAGGAGGCTTTGCAGATTGCTGGCACTCAGGGGCAGTCCTACCTGCAAGGCATCCTGCACACACACACACTGTGTGAGACAAGGCTAAAAAGCTGAAGCACAAGCTTGATTGTCGTGGGTAAAGTGTCACTAGGTGGGCTGAGGCAGCACAATTCAGAGGCCTGTAGAGTGTGAGGAAATTATCCCTGTTCACTTAACGCAAATCCTACATTCCTGCTTAAAAGGGTTATTGTTTCTGCTCCCTTTCTGGGGAGACTGTTTCAAAACAGTCCCTTGACTAGTTGTGCTACTTATTAGAACCTCTGACTGATGACTCTGCAATCAGGTAGCTGCTGGGCATAAGGAGAATGTGGCAAATAGAGGGGTAGAATTTAAAAAAAAAACACTTTAATTGTTCAAAGTCATAGTGGTTTTCCTTCATTTCCAAGGGATATGCAGAATATATGCACATTCAGGATAAGCTGTTGCTTTATTCTGTCTGATTTGTAACATCACGACTCAAGATTATACATTTATTAGGATACTCAGTATCATCTTTACCTATCAAACTACCTCTCATATTCTTACTGCATGTAAGCAGCAAAATGACCAATTATTTTCCCTGTCTTATTGCAGGTGTCAGGATCACATTTTCCTGAATCCAGCTCCTGGGTGTCAGTGCACACTAACATTTTCCAATCTCTGCTGCTCATCCCCTCACTCATTCACAAAATAATGAGGTCAATAAGATTTCTGCAGGGTAAAAGTCACAGCAGGATGCTTCCTACTGATAGGAAATACCCAGTTACAGCACAGATCACAGAGTAGCATGACAATGGCATATTTACAACAGCCTGATTCCAGAAAGTCCTCACACCTTCAACCAATAGATGTGAATATGCCCTGATGAGGTCCTGGGTAGAATACTCTTTAGAACATAAAATATCTGCTGAGCTGGGTCACTGGGTGAAAAGGAACAGGACTAGGGAAAGAAAAACAACTCAGGATGAATCTCCCTTCCTTCCCCATGACTCTAGCCATGCCTTGGAAAAGATTGTACATAAATGATGGCAATGTGTGAAGCTCACATGGGATGTGGCCCCCAGTCTCCAGCAGAGCTTCTTCCAAAGTAGACCTCAGGGCTGAAAGATCAGACACAAGAAGAATGGCTATGGTTCCATTGCTTTCCTCTTATGTACAGTGCATCCAGACTAACAAGTTGTTTTAACCTATTAAGTGGAGCTTTGACAAAGATATCAAAGTAGAACTTGATAGAATCTGGGCAGTGGAAACAGGTGCAGAACCCCTTATAACTTGTGGACAACAGTTCCGAGTCTGTTACCCCAAACCCAGGGTATTTAAAACTCATTTTTAGTCACCCATTGATTGCTCCAGTCAATATGGCCACAAATCCCATCTGCTGTAGCAGTAAAGATTTCAAGGCTTTTCCTGACAAAACCCTTGAGCATATTTCTGCTCAGTTTCCATCCCATTGTGCTGCATAGAGAGGAGGCCAATGCATGCACTGTCAAGTCACTCAAATTCCTCTCCCTGCAGAACTGCCTGTCTCAGTCGTGGCTCTCAGCACACTCCTCTGGGTAGGCAAAGCAAACTGTCAGGAAGTGCAGGTGTGGGACCTTCCTCTCCTAAAGGAGACAAAAGAATGGGAGTACTCCTAATAAAAAGTAGATACAGAAATTTGGGATGAAGCACCTGGGTCAAGAGGTCTCCCTCTGTGTAGATGCAGAAGCTGGAACTTGCCTGGAGCCTGCAGACAAACCTTGGGGCTGGGATAAGGTGTCCCTGTGTATTGGGAAGCACCTAAGAAACATGCTTCTCTGTGCAGGCTATAATTCATATAGTTTTAGTTTAGTTTTTTAGTTTAGTTTAGTTTTAGTTTTAGTTTTAGTTTTAGTTTTAGTTTTAGTTTTAGCTTTCAAATCAATTTGAACATGGGAAAGGAAGAGAAGAAGTGTGAAAGGAAAATCGATTTAAAATCCAATGTTCTACACACTTTATAGAAATAAAGCAGTTCAGCCACAGCTGAAACCCACTCAGGGTTTCAGACCCAGCATTAATTGCACATAATCAGGGTGTTGCTTCTGAAACTGAGTGAGAAGACCTCCAGACATGGGCATACCCCTGCCAATTGAATGTAAATGCTTACAGCTATCAGTGGTAGCTCAGCAGGTTACAGACACAGGAATGTGATTTATGTGCCATGAGACCTGCTACCCCCATGAAGAGACAGCTGGCAGACTTGTGTATCACTCATATGCAGGTGGCTTTGAATGCAGGAACTGATTATCAGGCAGTGCACACCAGGAACACCCTGGGAAGACTGGATAATTCCTTCTGGAAGGAAGGTAGAGAGACTGAGAGACAGTAGAGTATGACATGAGCACTAATATAAACATGGTATTGAAACCTTTTTTTATTCAAAATCTCATATACAGAAGTCACACGCTTGAGTCCCTTTCAATTCTGATCCAGCAATGAGCAAAATTCATGGAGTAAGAAGAGGGAATGAGTTATATTAAACTTTGACATATAACACTGCAATTCTAACAGTCTAAAATCATGGTTGTGCAGTGGCTGTAGCTCCTCATCCTTGCTTGAGAATAGACATTTTCATCAGGAACTGGGATGTTAACATCTGTGCCTCTGCAGGCTTTCCATGATTGGATGAGAGTCGACTCTCCTCTATAAAAAGAAAGATATTAGAAGTTGTATCTGGAGTGGTTTGAAAGATTTAACATTTTGATAGATGGATTTCAATATAAGAGAAGTGCTTCCTAGTAGTTGAAGGATACACACATGAAGAAATAAGAAGATTTTTATTTTTGTTTAACAGTAAAAGAGCTTCAACTTGTGTACATTCTGAAATTGATGGGGGAAACACAAGGTTGAAAGGTCTGGGAAGAATTCCTACCAATGAGTTTTAAGGAATGTGTTGTCCAGAGATTGGATCCTCAATGCTTGAGTTATCTAGAGTCAAACTCACTCTCACCCCCCAAATCTGAAATCCTCTAGGAAGCAGTCTGGCAGACTTTCCCTCTCTAATTGCCTTGAGTTATGTACACCTAATCTCCACCCTCCAGAGCCACAGAGCCCAAAAGCAAGCAGAGGCTCTTTCATGCTTACCTTGACTCTGCACAACACAAAAGGCCCTTTGTAGGAAGACACTGTACAGTTCTATATATCCTAAGGCACCCAAGAGCTGCTAAAGTAGTAAAATGTTAACTTCTAAAATTCAAGAGGAGATTTCTCTTCAGGCCACCCCTATCTCCATAGTAACAGTAATTCAGCAAAACACATTTTCATAAACTAAAGAATATCTTGTGGCAGAATTCTTTACTTTCAAGCTCCATCTAACTTCTTTTTTTTTTTTTTTTTTTTTTTAGTAAAAAAAAAATAAAAACCCNCTTCAGGCCACCCCTATCTCCATAGTAACAGTAATTCAGCAAAACACATTTTCATAAACTAAAGAATATCTTGTGGCAGAATTCTTTACTTTCAAGCTCCATCTAACTTCTTTTTTTTTTTTTTTCTTTTTTAGGTAACAGAAGAATCAAAGCCAGTACTTTCAGCATTCCTTAAAATCACAGGCATTTCCCTCAGCTGAAAGGGACATAGTGTGGCTCAGTACTGAGGACAGGGCTAAGGGAATGACACGTTCCTCTACTTGTACAAAACATACTTTGTGGCTGACACATCTTTATTTATTTTAGGCAAAGACATGGCAGTCTTGATGGCTTTTCCTCTTCTTCATCCCAGAGATAAATGTTCTTTAACTGAAACTTCACCAGCAGAAGTACAGCAGACAGCACTACCACAATCTAAACCAGAGGTCCACATTTGAGCTGTAACCACTCAACTGGGAACAGTTTCTTTTGGACTTAGCACTGTAGAGTAAGTATTTTAAGCTTTCAGCTGACCTAGGAGATCTTTGCATGTATAAAGTGGTCTGTAAGTGCATTGCTGAGTCTGTTCTGAAAGAAATGAAATAAATTACTTGCTTAGAAGTCAATCTTGCATAGTGTAAAAAGTGAATCACACTCTGTTCAGGTCCTGTGATTTATTGTCATGAAAGGATATGTACATATATATAGCTTCTTTAATGTCTATATTTATCTAATGGTAATTATACAGAAAAAAATATTCTTAGCTTTTGCCTATACATCATCTGGAACATGGCATCTCTCTTTATACATGACAGCAGGAAAAAGATGCCACATTCTGCAGGTATCTTTATTTCCTCCTAGAAGCAGTGACAGTAACTGCCCCATTCTTTTGTTGTGTTTAAGACAATTTAAGAACAAATAAAAAAGGTAAGTTTCCAAAAATGTCACATCCACCTGAAAAACAAAAAAAGGAGAAAGGACCACTTCTTCTACTAATTACTAAAGTCAGCCAAAGCAGCATCTTATGTAGCACAACTGAAGAAACTGGAAAAATCCCAGATGTATGTCCAGTGTTTAATTACATGGTAACTCCAGTAGCTTCATTAATACAGCTCTGTCAATACTGGGGGGAAGTTGGGAGACATAACTTTTGGCAGTGATAGTCTTTTGAAAAACTCTGAGAATCTTTTAATAGATGGAAATCATATGTTAGGTTTAAAAAAGGTGAAGCAATATTTTAAAATAATTCCTCTTTAAATACACAAAACATCTTGAAAACACTGCAACATCATATATCAAGGTATGAAAGGTGGTTGTTTAGATTACTGAATGAGCTGTGGCACCAATTTGTCAATAGTTAAAATGGTTATGCTTTAATTCATAATGCATTTTTAATTTCTGGGACTGAATCTAATATCAGAGATGTGAAAATGAGACAAAATCTTGGGTTTGTAAGTATGCAAACACGTGCATTCCTCTTATATATGAAGGCCACTCCTCTCTTCCCCTCCAAAATAAAATATGTGTCAGAAATGGGAACAAACTGTCTGCTTGCATATTTGTCTGTGTCTGATTTGGTCACTGCATGCCACAGTAAACTGTAAACAAGTCCACCTGTAAATAAAACCTATGAATTTTGTGGTTAATCCTACTTAAGGCAGCGTGAACACCCATTTTGTGCTCTCTGCCCTTTATGAGAGCATGTATCACAAAAGCAAGGGGAATCCACTTCAGACTGGTTTCCAGTGGATGTGCTGCCTAGCACAGGAGAGAGGCACCATCCAGGGGCTTTGGCTTCTTTCCAGTCTCAGGAATTAACTGGATTGCAAGGCCAAGCCCAGAGCAGTCTAGGAGGAACCCTGCAAGTTTCCTGAGTCCTCTTCCTCCTCCACGTGGCTTTTATTAGGGATGAAAATGTCACAGTTCTTTGAAAATCTTTTCCCAAATATCCTGAGTGATTGGAAACTGCAAGTTTACAGATGTATTATGTTCCTTATCAATAGGGGTAACACCACTCTTTTGGCACAGACCTTCCTCCATACTCATTTGGACCAAGTGGGTAAAGGCAGATGGCTTAATTGATGAGTTGCAATTACTCAGCCTTCAGAGTTCAGGATTTTTTATGATTACCTGAGTTTCAAGTATTAGAAAGGGCTGGACAGAATATATCTAACCTGAAAAAAACCTGTTAGACTCCAGAAAGGTCAGAGTTGTTTAAAGTATCTCTTTCTTCTTTCTTTCAGGTCTGAGAAAATGTAAATGAGGTAAATCATAGAGAAAAGAAACCACAACAAAACACACCAAAAACCTCCAAATGTACAAGATTCAGAAATAGCAGGGAAGGAGGAGATTTGCTTGGATATCTGAGAGACACATCTTAGTCCCATTTCTACTCTGTCTTCATGGAAATAATTTCAAGGACAGTAGAGGCTTGAGATGACTCAAGGGGTAATGGCTTTAAATGGAGAGATGACAGGTTTAGATTAGATATTAGGAGAAAATAATTACTGTGATGGTGGTGAGGCACTGGAACAAGGTTGCCCAGAGAGGCTCCCCTACCCTTGCAAGTGCTCATGGCCAGGCTGGATGGAGCTTTGAGCAACCTGGAGATAGAAGTTGTCTCTGCCCATGGCAGGGGGGTTGGAATTGGATCATCTTTCACATTCCTTCCAACCCAAACCATTCTATGGTTCTGTGATTTTGATGGCTTGTTATTCTGGGGGCCACGGTAACCCTGTTTCCCCCAGGTCAAAACCAACCACCTCAGCTCCCCGGTGAACACGTGTTCCCAGACACCTAAGAGGGGATGGGCAGAGCAGGGTGCACACACTGCAGCTCAAACCACTGCCCAAACAAAGCTTGCAAGGAGCAGAGTCCATCACAGCCCTCCTTCCACTGGGCTGGGAATAATACAGAATAAAAAGGGAACTGCCAATTTTCAGTAGAACCGGTAGATTGTGAATTCTGGTGGAAACTGATAAAACTGGAGAAAATCAAAGAATTCCTAGAAAAGTGTGGGATTCAAAATACTTTATTCTCTGTTTTGCCCTATTGATTAAGTGCAGCTGGTCCTGTCTCTAGGGGCTGGAAATTTCATCAGCTCTTTTTAATTTTTTCATGCACTGTACATTGAGCCCAAGCACCATTATTCCAGAATAATTCCAAGCAGAAAATGTCTAGAAGACTGGAGTTCCAGCAGTGCTGCCATACCAGTTCTCTTCTTTTTCTGCCTGCAGATTTCAACCATGAAAGCCAGCATGCAGATTTTACAGAGTGGCCATTTCTACTTACAGCCTCCCACAGCCTTCACTTGTGTTTAGTTAAGAGCTTGCACCTTCAAACAAAACATTTCTTTGCACCTTCACTTTTTATCTTGTCCTTTCAAAACACAGAGGGGGGAATAAAATGTCTTTTTTTTACAGGCAGTAATTGTCCAGACTAAAAAGAAACATTAAAGACTAAATAATAGAATTTAAACCTATTACAATAATTATTCCAGATATAAACATCACTTTATTAATTTTTAACTCTCGGTTGTTTTTCACTTCCAATTTGATCGCTAGAAACACTCAGATTAGGCTTTCCAAATGAATTCGTGGCAAATAATAGCACTGCAATTAAGTACTTCCAACATATTAAACAACTATTTAAATGACTTATATACCTATTTTATCTATTCATAGATGACAGTAAGTCATGTCATAACATTTCACTTAAAAGCAGAAAGCATTTTTAATGCATAAGAATACTATTTCAGGAACAATAGTAATTATTTTAATTGTGTTAATTATAAAAATTGAAATCTCAGAGTTATTCCTTGGAAAATTTTTCTTTGTTTATATTGTGCAATGCTTTCAGATTTACCAGCTTTTGCAGCACAAATTGAACTAAAAAACAATAAGAATCCTAATTGTATAATATATTTCAACACTTTTCCACTTGTTACAGGAGTAAAAAAAATTCTTCTCTTTGTTCAGCATCACTTGAGAATGCAATCTCATTTTAAATGATGGCCATTCATCCTCTCCTCCTAGGAGTAGAAATGTAGACCACCTCACCAGAGAATAAAGAAATTAGGGCCTAGGATAAAAACAAGGCCTAGGATAAAAACAAACCTAGGACTTTCATTTCCTATGTTGAAATTGTGCTTCAAGAAATAAGGAAATAGAATACTGAGAATAAGAATATTTCATTTGCCAGAAAGAAGTGTGACATAAGCCTGAACCTCTATTGGTGTGACAGACATTAATGACCTCTATGAAAGCAAATAGAGATTCATGGTGGTATTTGTAGAAGATAAAAAGGGAAAGCCATTGGTCAAAGAGATAACAGGGTAATTAACTAGTCATACTTATATCCCAAAATACTTTACAGGAGCTTAAAATGCATAAAACAGGGACTCATCAGATTTAAGTAGGTTGTTTGTTTTAAAGCAATAATTAATTAGCCTTCACTAGAAAGACATTTGAAGTGCTTGTAACCCCAAATCATGCCTTGTTCAGCATGTAAACTACAAGAAGTATTCCTGATTTCAGCTGCAGCCTATTTCTCAAATGCTTGTCTCTCTTTGAAGTACCTGCAGCTGGAGATGAAGCATCTCTCAAAAGAGAGAAGCAGGATGTTTGAAAACAAATAGCCTTTAAGGTTATTTTTAGTTTATTTAGCATCTCTGGCAGCAGAAGTCACCTAGTTGTAAGCAGATTTAAAAAGCATTTTAAAAAACTAATAAAATTATGCATCTAGAGTAATGCAAAGGCAAAAGGTGCTATGGGAAATGTGAAAACTCCAAAGTGATTTTACCTTTTTGTTTGTCTTTTTTGGAGTCATTCTCACTGCAAGTTTCCTAACTGGTATGTGTTAATATATATCCTTTCCTAAAATCTGTATTTGCAACTCAAATTGCATTTATATCTTTGCAGTGGAGGATGAGAAGAGGAAATGAACATAGCATTCTTGGGTTTAATAATTATTAATCAGAAATAAAAAGTCATAGGCTTAAAAATTAGAAAGGGAAAAAAAGCTGATAATCTTTTCTTTTCTCAAATGACTCAAATTCTTCGGATTTTTCCCTGTATCACATTTTGCCTATAAAACTATCTGTTGCTTTCAGAAAGAGCACTAAAGAACAGATTCCTCAATACTGTGAGGAAAAGTGGCATTGGCATTGGAATGACTGCTTATTTTGCTTTGTGTTATCTTCTGTACACATTTCCCTGTTAGCTGTGATGGGAAGTCATGGGTGTGGCTGATGTGTAATGGGATGTGCAGGGATGTGTAGTCCAGAAGTGAGACCTGGACACAGCCTGTGCAGCTCACCAGTCCCTTCCCAGAACACAAATGAACCATTTTCCCAGTGTTCCATTGCTAATGCTCCTGTGAGCAGAGCTCATCAAGCAGCATCCAGTCCACTGTTCTGAACTGTATTTAAATCAAGATGGGAGTTATCCTTCCCTCTTTCTGTGCATCCCACATTTGTGTGACTATGCCAAATACCTTTCTATTTATCCTTTTGTCTCACTTTTATTAGCACTGGTTTAATTCCAGCTCTGCTCACATGAACAGCTGAGACAAAGTTAGACTCAGAGGTCCCTTTTATCAGCAGAGCTGCAGAGGCTACAGCCTGCGAGCCACCTAGAGCTTTCAAAGCTGGCCCCACTACCAGAAGAGCTGAGGGCTCTAGATTACACCATTATGGTGATTTTAAAGGAATATTTCCTCATTACAGAGGGCAGCCTAAAACTGGGGGGCAGTGACAGAACACCTTGTCAGCAGCACTTAAATGTAGCTTTGCAAGGGCTTCAGCTGGGAATGAGCTCGACGAGCGTGCACTCGATTTTCAAAGGCATCATGTTGTTAATGGAAGGAAAAGTCTTGGGAATAAGCACAGAGGTAATAGGAGGCAGGAAGTGCTGACTCTTCAATATCAGCATTTGCAATGTGACATGCAGCTGGTTCTGAAAAACAGCTTTTAAAATCTTCAGGACAGTGCACAGGAGAGTTCTGCATAAGCAGTCTTTCTCGTTTTTGGACAGAAGTGATGACTTTAGGACAGAATAAAGGCAGAAATGACCCACAAGAGTTTGGTTTGATACACATCAGGCTGAATTGTCAATTTCAGATTAAGTGTGGCAATTATCATAAAACCTTGCAGATGGACATTGGCTGGACTAAAAACAAGCAGTAAACCTCACAGAAATGAGGGATGGATAATATCTGGCTGCATGAAGTATCAGAAATTTATTCATATACTCTTTTAGCAGACAAAGAGCTCCACTACTCTGCACACCTATTTCCAGAATATATCTATTTATTTGTACCTGAAGAAAGGGACTGGGCTCTCTGTTGCATGCCATATATGTTTGCATGGCTGCTTCATAATTTCCCCAAGCTTCAGATCTGAAGGCCAGGTTTAACAGGCTGTCCTTACTGGTGCTCTTAAGGGACTAGTTTTAAAATCAGCCTTCCAAGACCAAATCAGTTTATAATATTCCCATCAAATGCTGAGTGACACCCTGGGGTAGATGGGCCAAGTCCTGTGTGAACCTGTGGTCCTGACTGCCCTCTCCAGAGCAACCAGGGTGCCCCTCCCAGGAACCCTCTGCCTCTTGCATGACAGTGGGATTTGAGTTGGGTCCTGGGTATGCTCTGTGTCCAGAGCTGCTCTTCAGCTGTTGACAGGAATTTCCAGACTGACACAGGACCACCCTGCCTTCATCTGAGGATGACCCAGAGCTTCTGCTGCAGGATGGTAGCTACCCACAAGGAAGGGTTTATGGCCTATGCTGCAGCCAGCCTAAACCCTTAGTTGCCACAGGGACCTGTGTCAGATCCTCTGAAATTATGGTCCTTCCTCTACCACATCCATTCCCTAACACAACAAACTACAGCTACTGGTTGTTCGGTTGCCACGGTAGGATTTTTCTTCAATGGGTGTGTTGTGGTTTAAAACCAGCTGGAAATTAAGCTCCAAGCAACCACTTCCCTTCCCCCCACCCTCTCTAGGGAGCAAGGGACAAAAAGGCAGAGATTATTGGTTGAGAAGAAAATTTACCAGCAATAAAATAAGGAAAACAAGCAATAACAGCAACAATAACACTAACAAGTGTGTGAAAGAAGGTGATTACACACCAGAAATGCTTATGGAAGTCTGGCTGACCCAGAGTTACCATGGCCAGCAATGTGTGTCTTCCTGAGACAAAGGAGCAAAGGGTGCTCATCATTGCAGATGATGAACCTGAGACCATGAGACAATGATGGACAAACCCTCTGAGATGGACCCTCTGCCCACACGGCTGCACCGCACCGACCACTCCTGGCCCCACTCGTGCAGCCCCACGGGCTCTGTTTGCCACTTTGCTGCTGGGAAAAAGGGCCAAAATGCCTGGGAGTCTGTTTAGGGTCCATCTCTCTTCCACCCAAAGCCACAGCTCCTAGGGATGACCTGTGTGGTACAGAATTACAAACCTGGATGCACACACAGGCTCTGCAGCCCTCGTGGCAACGGTGAGAAAATGAACTCTGTCCTGGCCAAAACCAGGACAGTGTGACATTGAATAAATAGTTTTTATTATTTTGTATTTTTTTTTTGTGCCATGGTATTGCCCATGCATCCCCAGCTGCTCCCCAGTGCTGCAATGGGGGATGCACAGAAACTCTTTGCCAGTAGACAAGACAATGTCAGGAAATGATGAGGTCACTCATGAGTATCAATAACAGCACATCACTTCTCTCACGTTGCTTTTTCCTCACTTCTTCTCAAATAAGAATTGTGCTAGATATTTTGAGTGCCTGTATCCAGTCTCCTAAGGTCAAGGGCCTTGGGAATGGTTGACATGAAGGCAGTCATAAATTTTTAAACAAAAATCTTAAATATTTTTGAATTACAACCAGTTTTCTGAGCTGGCTGAACAAAGTTTCCACAGCACAAGACAATACGTGCTGTTCATCTATATTCATTTAAAATGGATTTATGGTATGTTATCCTTGTCACAATGGCTCCCATATATTTACTGCTGCTCATGCTACCCACCAAAATGTTTATGTAATAGATCATTCTTCCATTCAAGGACTTTGTATTTGAAACAGAAAATAAAAATAGTTATAAATAATTGGGCTTGTGGAGATGACTTACAGCTCTACATAATGTATTGTGGCAACTCACTTTGTTTTGAGAACAAAAAATAAACATCAAGGTTTGCTTTTCAGAGACATTTGGCAGAAAATAACCCTTCATTCCCAAAAGAATGGAGAGCTATGATTTTAATTTAGTTCTGTTTTACTTCTGTTTCAAAGCAGATCTCCAGAAAATAGGGTATTGGTAAAATATATTGAATATTTTCAACTGAAAATCTATGCTGGAATATTGGAAAAGTCTACATCCTAAAAATTCAGACTTAGTTCTCACACCTGCACATCTCAGAAACCTCAGAAGTGGAATTCCACTTCAAACAAAATGGACAAAATAAAATCTCTCTTCTCAACATCTCCCTTAGGTGCCTCACACAGCACCATGCTTGCTAACCCTCCTCAAGTGCTGCTTCTTGGCTTCCCATCAGCTTTGTGTAATGCTCTCACAGGCTCTGCTGCTTTGCCTACTTTTCTGACAGTTCTCCCTCTGAAATTTTTTCATTCTATTCTCAGCCTCTCCTTACAAACCCAGTCCTCAAAGTAAAACATACTTCTCACATGTGTTCTAATTCTGTCCTTGCACCCTCCCACAGATTGTGTAAATCCATGTCCAGGATATATCAACCTTCCCATAGCAAGCAGGTTAATATCTTGACCTAGTGGTCTGTGGTTTTTTTGTTTGTTGGTTGGTTGTTGTTGCTGTTGTTTTTAAATGCTGTACAGCAATACAGTAAACCAGAGAGCTGACTTTAAGTCTGGGTAAAGGTAGGTGATGGTGCTATTTTGAGGAAGCAATGGAAAGAGATAGAGAGCATTGTCCCTTTAAATGAGCTGATACTTTATTTATATAACCTAATAAACACCTGTAGACTTGAGGGAGCTGTGCTGATATAGACTCTATGAATTTGGTCTAAAAAGGATCATTTTTTGGGTACATTTTTCAAAAAGCAAAATCCTTTAGGGGTTCTTTGTTCCCACTGTACTTGCAGTAGCAGATAAACAGATCTTTCAGTATTTCCATCTTTCTACATGCTTCTCCTGTGAGTTTGTCCCAGCTGAGCACACTCTTGGTGGTTCAGCAACATGAAATACATCCCTTCTGGCAGAGCAAGCTCTTGCAATACTTTGCTGCAGCACAGGTAATTACCCTGGAGATGCAGGCAGGGACTTCTCTGGCTCCTTGCTGAATTCATTGTTTCATCATCTACACATCTCACATTTAATTATTTCCATTTTACTACCAAAGAATTGAGAAACAGTTTTGGAGGAGTTGCTGGTTAATCAGCATGCAAGGATTCCCTGCCTCCTGCACTTTATTAGTTTTGCAGACTGAGTTTATAGCAGGATCATTAGTGCAATACTGGATTACATAAAATCTAGACACTTACGGACTTTTGAGGTGCTTCACCTGTGGAAAAAAAGCTTTCTTAATTACTTCATCAAGCTTTAGTTATCTGTCTAGCCCTGACAAATTTGCAGTGATAAGCCTTCTAAAACAGGCAGTTAGAACAAAGTATTTGTTGGACTCTTTATGACAAGTATTTCTGAATAAAGTGTAAGCACATTTCTAGTCCATGCCAAGGCCACAGTGAGATGCTGTTGTGAGGGAAGTACAGCTGAGTTTTGATTTTTTTTTCTTTAATTTGGGATATTATGATAATTTTATTTTTAGGTTGTAATTAATTTTTTTTCCTGAAATTAGGTGTTAAATGAGGTTAGATTTTCAATATTCACAATTACGTAAACTGATAAGTAGTTAACTTTTTGCATGTGGTAAATGTGTAAGATGGTTAAAAGGTGCTCAAGTTTCACTGATCCTTTGAGGGAATCTTACAAGTACAGTCAGTATTGTATAAGGAACTCAGCAGGATGTTTTGGTGATTGGCTAACTAAAACCCTTTTTGTCTCAGGAGTCCACAAAGAGACTTTTGAAGCTTTCTGTTATCATTTACAGTTTTAGTACTGACATTCTTTCACTCACCTCAGTGACACTGGGATCTTAAAGGTGAATTTGAGATTCTTTTCTTAAACAAGGTCCACATTCCTAGGTGGAATCAAAGCTGTATGAAATCAACCTTTTTACCTGAGCCTGGTGCATACCACGAAGTACACCATGAAACACTGGCTTATTGCAGAGTGTTTTATCCAAACATGTTGATCCAGCTGGGGAAACCACATTAAAGAAGTTAGTTTAGCACATTTCTGCTCTTCTAGCTTTGGCAGTTAGTGCATTGATTTCAGCACTTTTTATTTTGAATTACATCAGCCATTTGAAAAAACTAAGCAAGTTTTTATTTGGCCTGATTAAAATCAAGGTCAATCAGAAGTGATTTCTGCAAATAAAGTTATTTATCCCCAAGTGATACCTTGTGTAAGGACTTGATTGATTGAAACTTCTTCCTCACACCTTGAGAACCAAAGCTTTTCAGAATCCTGAAGGCAGAAGAAAATGAAAGAGGTGTCTGGAATGCTGCTACAACTATAGTTATCAGTATATATGATAAACTTATTTTCCTGATACTTTAACATGAATTTATTATCAAGTTTGACTCATTTAAAACTGATATAAAAAGCTCAGAACCAAAACACATAACCCATACTTATGAATTTGATTACAGCCATATTAAAAGCATATTTGATAAAAATGTGATATACAGTCATATTAAAAGCAGAATTTCAGTTTATAATACCTAATATTCATGTTTTCCCATAAAGAAGAGAGAAAGACATCTTAATATTATCAAACATCAAAGTAGTGAAAGTCTTTCAATTTTTATTTAGATTTCAATTTTATTTAAAGAAAGAAACAAAACTGTAGTGGTGCATCCTCCCCACCCCTGAGAGCTGCACTGTGACCTCAGAAATTAGACCTCATTAGACCTCAGCCTTGATGAACAGAACCTGGGCCAAACTCCTGTTGAGCTTATCAAAAATAAGCTGATAAACTGTCTACTCCCTGGAACTGGTGCTGTCTAAGAAGCTCCTGCTTTTTATTTAACCAACAGCCTTGGATGCTACTTTTAGCCTGAGTAACAACCCAAGTGGGATAATGTTTTTGGTCCCAAACTTTCAGAGGAAGTTTCTGGCCTGAAGTGTGTCCAGGATGAGCCACTGTTCTGCTAAAGCCCAGTCTCCTATGATGCTGTAACCTGGGGTCCAAAGTGAGACCCTTTGAGCCCCCCTGGATGGCAGCAGTCAGTGAAACCCCTCTGAGTGGAGCCTCTCAAGGCCAGCAGCTCTCAGGTTTGCTCTTTTCAAAGGCTGCCAAAAAATCTTCAATCCTGGCCTGACACCCCCATTCCTCAAGGCTCTACCCTTTGCCTGCTGAGAAGATGCAGACATCAGAAATGAGTATTTCACTACCTTTGAGGGGAAGTTTTCACACTCTTTATTATCTGTGTGCTTGCAAGCCTGCATATGCTCAGGCAAATGTAGCAGGAATTCTGCTCTCCTCCATTCTTAATTACTTCAGACTCATTAGTAAATTAGGCCTGCAAGAAAGTAACTCTTAAGGTGCTGTTCAGTTGAAGTTAGGCCCTTTATGTTTATTTGGATGGGTTGATTCTGCATTATTTGCTCTTCCTCAGTGTGCCTTAACCACCAAACAGTAGAGAGAACCTTGCCAATGAACTTTTTCGAGCTGTTACTTTTATATTAAACCAGTTTTTACCGATACCTTTGCTGGTGGTTCTTTAAGAGATCTTAAAACACTCACTCATGACAGAAACAAATCTTCCTTAACCTTTGAAAAGCTAAAAGCAAGGCTGAGAGAGGTTCTTCAGACAGCTTTTTCATGTAGTAATATCAGCTATATCTGGCTTCAGAATTACTCTTCTTCTTGGCTTATTACTGGGTACTGCATTGAAGATTGAAGATTGAAGAACTATATTGCCTTACATCTTAAAGGAGCAAAAGAAAAAAAACACAAATTCCATAATTACTTCTTTCATCTTCAAGAAACTCTCTACAACAGAATGAGGTTGTCCTCCACAATACTTTCTCGGGACCTTTTTCCTCTTCCCTGAAAATTTTTACAGACTTTTCTACACCTACAGATTTAAACTTTTCAAAATCAGAGCCTGGGAGAGCAAAAAGTGTAAAACACAAGCTGGCTGACAGACCTTCTCCAAGCAGAGACACCAGGAGATCAGACAGCACTCCTTTTTCCCTACACTGAAATTTCTGAAGGAAGAAGTTCCATAACATCACTAGAGGCAGGAACCATGACCCAACACGAGGTTTCCAGACTTGTTAGAGTGTACATCTTGAATTGTGATACAGCAGAAAAGTCAATAGTCTTCTGTTCTTCTGATTGAATTGAAGCTGTAGAAGCTAGATTGCAGATTTGCGATGTAATCTGTGGAGAAAAATGCTGAAAATATCAAGAAAGGTGAGAAAGGAAATAGGGCTATAGGAGAATATAAGAAGTAAATCCAATTGTTTTAGAACATCACTAAAATATGAAATCTGCCATCCACAGAGGAAAAAAAAAAGGATAGCTCAATATATCTGGGCTAGATTGTACACACTTTTAATTTGCCTCTCCAATCACATCCCTCCCATCCTTTCAGAAGTGAAAAACAGCCACAGCATGCTTCAGGGTTTGTGAAGGCATATTAATAACATTCACTACTCAGTAACTAAATAATGCTTCCTGTGCAGATGTGATTTTTAGACCTAATTTTCATATTTAAATGTGAAGACAAATGTTGCCTTCAGTTGCCAGATGAAATCCCATAGAAAACAAATATTTTATTTTCTGTAAAACTCTTCCAGGAAAACAGACTCTACCAAAGCATAATACTGTAGATGTAAGAACTCTACCTCCAATACAGTCATAAAGGATATTTGCTGAAAAGAAGCTAGGGGAAAATGGATTTGCTGGTATAGTCCAAGGGCCAAGAAGACATAACAAGGTCTTTGTAAGGTCTCCTTGAAGGTCTCTGATATTCCTTCAGGGAGACAATCTCTCACTGGCCCCTCAGGAAATTTGATCATTCTAAATTATATTTTGTTTGGTTGTTTTAGGGTTGCAAATACACAAATAACCTCCTTGCCAAGCTTCCTAGTACATTATTTTCTTATTTTAGCATGGAGCTTCTGCTTTACAATTCTGTCATTCCATGTAACTCTTCACCTTGCCCACTAAGATTGCAATATTTGCAGATCACATTTGTGGCGACTTCTGTCTCCAACTATTTTTTCTTATAATTTTTCTACCCTTTGTATTTTTTTAAAAAAAATATTACACAGAAACCTACTGCATTCTCTACTTCTCTAGTTAAACTATTCCATATAATGGCCTACCAGGCAAATAGTCATGTAAGAGCTGTCAGAAAATTGTTGGTCTGATCAATGGATGTTGTACTAATTGTCCCTTCCAGACAATGAGGGGTCATTTTAACTTGAGTGGTGGGAAAAGCATTAGCAGAGGGTCTTCCTGGATGCAGCATTTTTCCTGACTGCAGTGGGGTACAGTACAACTACATACAGAGCCACTGCAGGGTGTGGTTCTCTGCCAGATTTGGCTTGATTTGCTGCACTAGAGAAATTTCAGGACTCTTGCAAGCCAATGTTTAGCCTACTTCTGCCAGGTGGATACTCTATGAATTTGAGAGCTGTGCAGAAGAACAGACTCAGGTGGCATTAAAGTGCACAACTCTAAGCCATGAAAGGCTGCTTGCTGTGCTGATAGGATGTTCAGCTAAAATAGAGACGAATAGAGGCTTTATCCCTTTGGAAACCTGGGCCTTCTGTGTGTATAATGCTACTAGACATCTTTCATTCTCCACTCTTTATTTGCTGCAGGTCCAGCTGTTTTATTTCACAAAACAAATTTCTTATTATGTACTCTGCCTCTATATTACTACTAAATCTAACTTGGTATCTCATGCAGCTTTATTGATAAAACTAATAAAGTCTTTTTTATTGCCAAGGACACACAATCCTAAACATTTCTCTGAAAATTCTCTTTTAAAATAATTAATAAGCTCCTTTACTATTCTTCAGTGGACAATAAGATACTGCTTTATAAACACCTGTGGTTACACCTGTGCTAGGGGATGCAAGATCCAGTGTCAGTCTCATCCTTTCAGATGCCTCATTTCTGTCTGTTCTCTGGTCCTTCTTAAAAACTGGCTCTCTCATCCTCTGCAGTTCCAGTTATCCTCCCTCCCTCCCTTCCCACCTTCACAGCAACTTTATTTCTCCTTCCTGCATTACAGAATTATTGCCAGGTTGTTGGCATGTGTTCCTGACCCATTTCAGTCTACAGCTGTCAGAAATGCCTATTTCTTATCAGCTGCAGATGCTACAGTCAATTTAGACTTTACACTATGCATTATAAGTGTGTAGAAATATGAAAATCTACATCTTTCAGCACAGAAATCTTTCCAATGCTTATAATTTACTTATGATTTCCTGCTTCTGAACACCAAAAGAAATAGAAAACAAATAACATTTCTTTTCCCTTGATGAAAAGCCTCTAGAACTATGTAATGGAGCACAACAGTTATCAAATTTTGCTTGATTTTACTTTAAATTGGCCAAATGACAAGTTGTTCTTGTAATGTTATTCTCAGAAAGAGCTGAATAGTTTTATCTGAAGTATTTCTTAAAAAGTACGATAAAGCAGCTGGAACTGACAGGGTGAGAGTTTGGCAAAATTAAGGGTATCTAATAGTGGAAGGAATAGCCTCATCACAAGTTGTACCAACACTGCAACTTGCATTATATTTTCTTATAATCACATATATGCTGAATGCACCCCAAGTGTTCTGAAAACGCGGAGGGATAACAAAAATATCCAAAATTTAGAAGCAGTAGTTGAAAAGTAGTACAATTTTTTAAAAAAGCTTTATTGGAGGCAACTCTCAGAACATTTTAAAATTCTCTCTTCCATTCAGTTATTTATCAATGTTGGTGTTGTTATTGTTTTTATTGTTGTTATGAACATGCTGGGAAAAAAACCAAAGTAATCTTGCCCTGGAGTGATTATTGCTTTATACTCATAACATTTGAAAAGCCTGTCATGCAAAGTATTGAATGAATATGTGAATGATGATAGTTTTGTGGTTTTTTCCCCCAGCATGAATGAGAGAGCGTAAATCTGGTCAGTCCTATATTTATGCCATGCACATTTTTAATTGTATGAAAAATAGCTGTGACTTAAATCATAAAGAAGTGTTAGTGATTCACTCCAGCTGATAGACACAGCTCTTGCAACACTGCAGCAATAACAATTTAAATGCATATTGCTCTGCTCATGAGTATGCTCCAAAAGCAGCAGGCAGTGGAAAAGAAGAGCTGAATAAATGAACACTGAGAAAAGAAACAATTTAAAATACTTTTTTTTTTAAACTGAACTGCAGCTATGAGCTCCCCAGGCAGCATATTCAACAGTATGCACTGAGAAATAAAAGAATTTACAACAGCTCAGACCTGAGCTCCTAATCAATAAGACAGCAAACAAGTCCAAGGTAGCTGAGTGCAGTACAAACCACCCACCTGTGTGCACGATATATGATCTAAATTTCATAGAGCACATTGCAGTCACTTGGCTACCACACTGGTTTGCCCTACATAATCACTCAGCTGTTGCTGTGTGTTCTCTGTTTATTGGCATAGTCCACTTTAATTGGACTTGTTTTCAGTTTTTATACATGCTGCTGAGAGAAGATACTTCCAGCAGTGCAAAAGCAGAATTAGTCATGCACCCTCCCACTCCCCCTTGCAGGTGCTGTGCCAATGGCCTGCCCTGAGGAGAGATGTGGGCTGGGGATCATCTGGGGCCCTGCAAGGAAGCTTCATCTGATTTCTTCTGAAGTGGCATGAAGGAAAACAACTAGCTTCAGATCTTCAAAACAAGGTTCCTCAGGCAACTGAAGAAATGCCATTTCTGTGCCTGCTATGGAAGATATCATGAATCCATAACCTACTCTTTGCTTTTTTCCATGCTAAACTTTTCTATAGATTTAGGATGCATCAATGCATCCTTTTAGAAGACAGTCCTGAGTACATCTGAGGTGAGATGATGCACATAATCCTGCAGCTATCAGTGGTGTCAAGTGTGAGCCTAAGTGCTGCACTAAATTGAACAAAATTTCTTGCCTCTGTTGCTGCAAAGAGGCAGTCATCTGTATGACCAGAGATGGTTTCAAATATCAAAATGCTAACATTTTTATCATCTCCCAAAAAACACTGTCAGTTTATCAAGACAGGGAACACTCCCTGCCACTTCTGGTTCCACTTGCAGGTCCTTGTCTGGCTTTTGTGATAGAGCCATGTCTCTCACTAGGGTGCCACCACGTTTGCCACTATGCTTTTTTTCACCTAAGCAGCAAGTCCAATCTTCCTGCAGCCACAATATTCAGCCTTTGAGCTTGGACTGCTCATTTATTGCTCCCTGTAGTTTGGGACAGCCCTGCTGAAGCAGCAGCTATTCCAAAGCCTAGTCTACTAAGTGGACAGTTTGAACCTGGTCACAGTGCCATTTCACTCTAATTTTTAGCCCTGAAAATGTAAGTTAATTGCACTTCTTTGGTGGGAACAAAATCAGACCTCCTTTCCTATTTCTAAAGTCTTAATATTAGACTTAATATTTCAATGTCTTAAACTTATGGCCTTAGATTTAATGCCTTTTTAACTAAATATTCCCCAAAGCACTTATTTCCAGCTGTGTGTGAAATTAATATCCCAAGCATAAGGAACAATATAGCTGAGCCAATCTCTTAGTTACAATGGAGAAAAGTTAATCACAATAAATGAAGAAAATATTTACAGTAAGAGGTGCATCTAAGAAAAAGAATTGAGAGTGTATATGTTAACAAATAATAATAAAATGCAAGTCAGAAGTACCACAGGAAACCTAGTATATTAAACCAGCTAATTTACAGTCCCCCCACCTCCACTCCAATGATTACTAAGTAACTTTATAACAAATATTTTCTAAAATTAATGTTTGGAGTGGTTAACAGAAGTTTGGATAAAGTTTATTTGGACACTTCTGAAATTTAACATTTAGTTGAAATAAAGAATCTCTCTGTACAGCATCAATGTGCTTTAAGTTTAGGAACTAGCTGTGTTTTTTATTAATGAATTTTAATAACCAGTTCTCAGAGGCTCCTACCTCAACTGTGGTCTTGAATGTAATTTTTGTTGCATCATTTTTTTCATAATCAATTTAAATTACTTAAAAATATCCATTTCTTACTTGGAAAACAAAGTCATCAATTTATTTATTGATCTCCTCTTCTAACTAAACAGGCATTTGTATAACACAATCCAATACAGCTGTCAAATTAGAATTGTTTACTATTATACAACAAGTATTCAAACAAGATTAGATAGAAAATTATTCTGTTTAAAATTATTCATTGATCCTGCCTGTAAAGCATAAAGCCATGTATGTGTGCATTTTGCAGGTCTTTATGCCCTAGAGGCAGGATCAGTGATGCTCAGCCTGAGCCAGAAGCTGTCACAGCAGCAGGGTCACCTGGAAGGGGAGAGGAAGGGTCTCTTGTGCAAAGTTTTCATCCACATTTGGGCAAAGAAGCCTGGCAATTGTTATGATACAAGGATCATGTGCTGGCTTGGAGATGGGCTATGAATACTCATGACCTTTGACACCCTGCAGAGATTTTCCACAAAGCCTCTTGGAGGTACTGTTTAGGATTGGTGTCTCAAATAGCTGCTTTTTTGTTCTTCCCCCTTCAAAGAGGAAACCAGGAGACTTCTCATGGCTGCTACGTTTTGAGATTGAGGAGTAAAACAGAGTAAGTTCAGGGCTGAAGGCAGAAAAATCTTATTGTTGTAATTCTTTAGCAGTGTAGTGTTCTTTCTTTCACACCTGTTCCTAAACCTTATTTTGAGAGACCTGTATAATTTAACATTTTGATGCAAGAAAACCAGACCAAAAATCTCCTTCTGTAACAGCTTTCTGTCATAGCCTTATGTTAGTGAGACAGAAGAGGAATTCAAGATCTTTATTAGCTTCTCACCCTGTTCCTTTCTAAAAGTCTGATCTACAATAAATTAAATAGGATGTTGTTCAGATACTTGGCACAAGTTGAGTATGTAGCTACACTCACCAAAGAACTGCACATCAGAGATACCTTAGGGAGGAGATAAAGAGTTGACTGTGGAAGATGTTTTCTTTGCTACTTCCTTCTTGGAGCTGCCACAACAGAGCACAGACCACATTTCTCTCAGCACAGATTGCAGAGTCTGGCTGTCTCTTGACAATACCAAGTTGGAGATACTTGTAATGCAATATAAAAACATTGCTCTTGTGTTTGGTATTGCAAATCTCCTTAGAAATCATCTGCCAAAAAAAAATGAGCAAAATTATGACAGGCCTGAAAGGAACAAAAATTTATGTGGTTGACATTTTGCTTAAAGGAAATCAGACAAAGAAAAGAAGTCAAGCAGAAAATTCAATACATTTCTCACAGATTGAGACTACTTTTTGAGATCAATACTAAGCAAGGATGATAATAAACCATCTGGCCACTTGCATTTAACAAACAATTTTAACAGTTGACACATCCATGACTTCTCTACCCAGCTCTTTTCTTTACTCAAGTCCATAACAGTAATTGGGGCCAAACCTCAAGATTTCTGTACTTTCTCTGCAAGATTACAAAAAGCACCTCTATCATTCTCTTTTTAGATAAAGAATGAATCAGAGAAACTCAAATGCCTAAGCCTTATGAGGTGGGGTAAAATATTAGAGAAACTTGGAGGAAAGTTCTGATCTGCTGTATAACATTCAATGAAGTCTTAAACTTTGTGTTTTCTGAAGGTGCTGGAAAACAGTATTTTATCTATTCATCCACTTACATGCAGTTCTCTAACTTAAGGCAGTTCATAAGGCATATCAAAAATTCTTTAAAAAATAAAATTAAAAAATAGTTATGTTAATCCTTAATATGTGTTGTGATATATAATAAATAAAATGAAAATTTATAATGTCTGTTGAAAGACAATGCATGTAAACAGCAAAAAATAATTACATGACAAAATAACTTAAGAGGAAAATTCAGTATTTTCTTTCTCTTTTTCTCTTTTATACATTTTCTTGTTTCTGCATTTCTCTTGATCCAGATTATTTGCCTTCAGAATGTTTTTAAGGTTATTATATTTATCAAATTTGATGTTTAAAAGCAGAAAACCAGCACTTATTATTGTAAATTGATGCTGAAAAATAACAGAGGTTATATTATTTATATACTAGTTCAATTGCAGAGATACACTTCTAAAATACAGTTCTTTTATTTTACATATAAAGAATGAGGTATGGAAGAGCTTTGATCACTGTCCCAAGTTTAAAGGCGGGATGCAGAATAACAAGTACATCTTGTTATAACAACACACAGTCTTTTACTCTTTGCTGAAAGCAATCCCTTCCTTTTTGTAATATTACAAATATCCTTTATATGCTGTCAGTCACCCAGATCAGCTTTTCCCCTCTAGATGCCTCACTCATCTCTAAGAGTTTTCATCCATTTTGAGACAGCCTGTGTGTTGTCACACCACTCTGATTCAGACTATAAATCACTGGGGCAGTGATTGCTACAATTCATGCAGCTGGGCCTAAAGGGCTTTGGCACATTGGGATCTCAGCCTACATCACTGTCACCATTCAATAATTACAATTATGGGTTCTCCTAAGTGTCTATGGAGGGAGTTTGGCATTTCCCAGTGCCTCTCCTATAAAGAAAATATTAACTTCCCTTGGCTGGTTGTTTCACTTCCTGCTTTCCATCCTGCACCTCTGCAAGTTAATGAAGGTGAGAATTGTTTGTGGAGCCAAAGTGTAGAGGGTTCCCTGCAGAGGGGTGTGGTGGTGGCAGCTCAGGATGCCAAAATGGACAGCTGGGAGAGGTTTAAGGCAATCACTTAAGAGTTTCTGAACACTACAAGGAATGAACAAGCAGTGGTGAATGGCAGCACTGTGGCTCAGCTCACTCAGTCTTCTCTCCTCTCCCCTTTCAGTATAACCACTTCTGAGAGGTCTGGAAAGCTGTTCATGTCCACATTTCTCCTGGTAAGGAGGTCTAGCTCCAGGCAAGCAAAGCTAACATTGCTTTCTGTAATGTATCTATCTGTACTAGAGCACTTGGATCCTCGTAGTGTACATTGAATTTCAGTCAGTACAAAGGGAAAGGATTAATTTGCATGTCAGACTTCCTTCAGCAGCAAGATATTTGTGCTGCATCTTTAACAAATCCAGACCCTTTCTGAGTCAAATGGGGTTAACACAGCTGTAGCCCTCCATTTTATTGTGTTTAAGCAGTGATGATTCTCATAACAGTTCCATGAATCTAGGCATATTTAGTAGGACATGGTTTTTGTTGAGGAATTTTATTTGTGGGACTTTCTTAAGCTATAAAATCCTGTACTCATGTGAGCATCTGTCTTCCTTAAAAAGGACAAAACAATCCAAGCCTCTCACAAGTCCTGTGGGAAGACTGGCCCAAACACATTTAGCTTAAAATCCAAGAGACTGTAACAAAGATTTCTAAATGCTATTTCTTGTTGATGACTTTAAGTCAGTTCTTAAGAATTTTGAATATCTGTCTTATGTGCTTTTGAGTTGCCAGTAGTACCTATTTGCCAAATTTTCATCCTTGATATATTAAAGTAAAATTTCTGGGCCTAGACCTACTGCAGGCAATGGGAAATATCCATTTTCCCTTCTGTTGTATACCTGCACTAAGTTAGGTCATGATGCCTTGCTTATGAATAATGCTAAAATATTAAAGGATGATCACTGTGGGTAAGGCCAATGCCAAAAACATATTGATGCTGGAAGTAACCTGTGTCTGTCCAACACTGCAATCTAACAGAAGAGGTAGGCAGAGCCTCTGGAAATCTTTCCAAAACTCTGACTGATATCAGCACTGATGGAGGAAGAATATTTACAAAACCCAGTAAACCTTCACGCTAGTATCTTCTAATATACATCTAATTTTTTCTCTAAGCATCAACAAATGCCTCTATAATATATGAGTTTCTTGAGGATTTTGCTTAAAGCACTTCCTAGCATCTGTTCTTAAAGGGATTGGATTTTTAACATTTGCCAGTTTTACTTTAAACAAGTATTTTCATACTTCTTATTTCATATGGCTTGCAGTCTGTTTAAAAGAATTATTTGAATTATTTTTTATCCTTTACCTTCATCTATTTAAGGATGCATTTAAGATTTGATCCAGCCCCATATCCTCAGGTATTTGACCTAATCAAAGTCTGTACTTACATGCATTTGGAGTCACTGTATTAATAAAAGAGGCAATGAAGCACATCTGCCTGTCTGAGGGTGAGACGGAAAAATTAAACTGTTTATTCATTCTTCATTAGACACAGAAATAAATATTTTAGTCCTTTTTTGCCCTTCACTGGTCCTTTTGTCTTTTCCAACACATGGGCCACCTTGCTGACTCATCTGTGTAGCTACCATTTACTGCTGTGTATTCTGTTCCTAATTGCCATTTCCCACTCTTCAGTAATAATGTGTAATGAGCAAAGAATAACTTCATTAATTTAGATTAACCAAAGTCCAGATCAATTAGAAGACTGTAACAAGACTGTAAGTCTCTCTTGTTCTTCCATCACCCCTGACCAGCACTGAATAACAGAAAAGACCACACTGCTGTTTTCAAGGCAAGGGTGGTCCCTCATGGTTTATATAACTGCTCAAAGTGAGTGATCATCTTTGTGCACACTTCACAGTAACCTCACTTCACCACCCACCCTGTCACTCCTCTCTAGGGCTAGCATGTTAATAATTCACTTCTCCCTGAGAACAAAGCTTGGGAACTTAACTTCAGATGCTCTCTGGGTGACTGTTACAGCAAAACCAGATGAAGAGAAGTGTTGCTGTGTCCCAGAAAGGAGCTTTGCTCCCCACAGTCCATATATTTTGTAAATGGCAGAAGGGACAGTTAAGGATTTTTGAGAATATGATTTCAAATCACCAGGAAAGGAGTCAGGGCAGGTGGAAAAGAGAATCAAAGAGTATCTGATGGTGGTTATCGAAAAAGCAATTCTACCTGAATTTTGAATTTTGTGGCTGCACAGACCCCACTAACCACTTGTATGAGGCTACCTGGGAAAAACTTCTTGCTCAAAATTCAAGGCAAAGCAAGTCAAAAAAGTCTGCATGAGTGGAATGAGGAGGAAGATGAAACCAGGTTGGTTTTGGGATTTTTTTAACTTCTAACGGAAAGAATGGTTATAGTGTAGATACTGGAGATGTATCTGGCTAATCAGTTTTCAGATACTGGCATAAATTGTGAGTGGTACAACAAAATTCAGATGCATGGATCCCAGCCCTGCTGTAGCTCCTTCTCATGGCTCTGAGCTGTATTCAGAACAGGAGACCCAATGATCCCTTTGAGAGATGGGTAAACTACTCTCAGAGACTTTTATGTGCCCAAGAGCCTTTCAACTCACAAATAATCAAATCATGATGCATTTAGTAATAAATTGGATGTTCTACATCTGTTCAGATTTTGTTGGTAAATATTGCAAATTAATTCTTATTTTTAATGTAGGTAGACCTAAAGAGCTTGATATAGAAAATGGTGACATAATGTATGTCATTCACCACAGAATATAAATTTTATAGCAGAAACCCACATATAATAGATGTGGCTGATAAAGATATAATAATGGTTATATCTATGGAAATTATGTCCTTAGTATGATCCCACTGTTTAGGGTCTAGGTGGAAGTGGATTGAGCAGTATCATCAGTCCAGCTCCAGCTCTTGGGGAGCAATATGACCCTGATCCACGTTTTCTTGAAAGCAGAAATAGGAGCCTCTGCAGAATCATTGTGTCCATGAGACAATGCTGCATTAGTGTGTGTTTGACTATATTTGCAAAATTCTCCCTGCAAAGTTGGCTGGCTAGCATGGCACCCAGTGGTGTAGTCAGCATTCCCAGCTGGGATACATCCATCCTCATGCTGCACTCATCCATTTAAAACCTGGATACACAGTCCCAGAGAGAAACCACAGAAAATTAATAATTGATAAATTACATCACTACATTGGGCAAGGAAATATTTTCATGTCCATTAAAATCTGTGACTAGATTTTTCAAGCTGTATTTGTAGAACTGCTGACTGTGATTTTTCTAAACATTTGTTTATTCTGCTCTTTATTTCCTTCTCAGCATTTTTGATTTTTTTTCTCCCCAATCTTTAACTTAATTGACTTGTAAACTATATGCAGCCTTGTATGCTCCTTAATGAAAAACATTGTGTTCAAATCCATGAAGTAATGCTTCCTCCTCCACCTAAGTAAACTTGTGAATATCTTTGGCTCTAAAAGTCTCATTTTATTAAGACTGCATTCTGCATCAACTGGAAAGTTTTGATCTGTCTTAAAGTATTGTCATTAATTTCCTTCAACAGTAGACCATTGCTGCTAAAATCAATGTTTAATCCCTTATAAATGTGTTACATCATAATATTTTATTGCATATACATATGCAATATTTTGTGGGATTCTTTCTAGAGGAAAGATGCTAATTATTCAGTAAGAATACAGAGTTTGAATTTAATAGCCAGCTCTATTCCTTGCTCTCAGTGAATAGTTTAACATTTTGGAAAGCTTGTCATAGAGCAGTACATGCATTATCTTGACCCCAACTAATTTGCTTTCTACCTTCTGCAATATTAAAGATATTTTGGACCTTTTTGTAAAAACCAAGGGAATAAATTCACTATCTGTAAAGCCTGAAGGTCTAGGTGAATAAATCATAAATCAAATGCCAGCAACATGACAAAACTAGGCATGCTCAAAGCTAAAGATGCTGGTGCTGTGCTAACAGTAATTCTTAGAGAGAAAACTACTAGGTCAGAGTTGTAGAATGTCCTGAGTTGGAAGAGACCCACCAGGATCATCCAGTCCAGCTCCTGGCCCTGCACAGGACACCCCAAGAGTCACACCCTGTGCCTGAGAGCATTGTCCAGACATGTCCTGAGCTCTGTCAGGCTGGTGCTGTGACACTGCCCTGGGGAGCTGTCCCAGTGCCCAGCCTGGCTGAAAAACCTTTCCCTAATATTCAACCTAATTCATTTTACCCTGAGTTGGTTTCATGCCACCCCTTGCCACCACAGAGAAGAGGTGGTGACACTTTCCCCTCGTGAGGAAGCTGTAGAGAGTGATGAGGGCTCCCCTCAGTCTCCTCTTCTTTAGGCTGAACAAACCAAACTGACTTCACCCTCTCCTCATATGACTTCTCTCTAGAGTTTTCACTCTCTTGGTGAAGGAAGATGGAAGAAAAGTGAGGAAAGGAATGAAATCAGATCTTTTGGAATATGAATAAAGTACAGTATGGTATTTCTGAATGTGGATTTAAAGTTTCATGGTCAGCAGAAAAAAAATCCAACAAAAGTCTATCTCCATGTAAAGAAACAAAGCTCCTCAAAGACTGTAGGATGGCTAAGGGTAAGCACATATATAAGCAGTTGGCTGGGTGATTGCAATTTGCCTTCCAAAGATCTTTCCAAGGCTAATTTTAAGACCCAGATTGAAAAAAAAGGAGCTTTAGTCCTTGCAATGAGTGTTGAGTTTGGAGTGGGGAGGTGATTTTTATTATAATTATTAATATTATTACTACTACTACTACTATTAAGAATTATGAAAGTTACCCATCAGTATCACATCCCTGAGCCCAGGGCCTATATAGTCATTCACTAAATCAACACAAAACTCAAGTGTAAAGACTGTAAAATGCTGGCATTCAAGAGCTGGCAGCACTTTACATCTACTTTGCACAGGTAGGAACAGAAAAAAAGCAACAGGCATTTAAGTAATTTGTGGTTTGTAATATCTCCTCATCTCTGCCTCAATATTAAGAAACTGCATTAGGAAATGGCAATTTTGTTAATGCAAGAAGAAAGACAATTAGTTCAAAAAAAATATGAGCCCTTAAAAATTATTACAGAGTGGAAATTACATGTGGATCATCAAAGATTAGCAGAAAATTCCTAAGAACAGGAATAGTTTAAGTGCAACTTTGGAATAGGAAATAGGTAGAGACACATTTAGTGTGGGTGGCTGTGCTAAAATGAACTAAATTATCATTCTGTCTAAACTTTTTTGTATTCAGTAATTTGCCACTATTGTTGCCAGCAATTTACTAAGTGCATGAAGGGGGAAGAAATAAAAAAGAAGATTTAATTAAGGAATTCCTTAGAAACACAACAAGCCTCAGACACCTCATACTTAAAACGTACAAGTTAATAGGAGACTAGCAGCTTCCAAATCCATAATTATGTCCCACAGCTAATTGTTTGGCACAATTATGTCCTGAACAATGTTCTGTTACCAAGAGAGATCTTGGAAAAGTCAGGAAAAGCAGAAGGGTTTACTTGCCAAATAACAATTGCTCCAATCTGAAAAATAAGCAAACAAACAAACAAAACCAGTCTGAAATCACTTTCACTGCAAAAGTCCTTGTTCACTTTTCTGGCCATTTTTTTCTGGGTCAATGACCTTGGGAGACTGCAGAAAAAAAAGAGATTGACAGTGAGGAAGATTTAAATATCCCAGAAGAGGTTAGACAGGAAGGTAGCTTAAAAAAATTCTCACTTTGTTTCTCAGACACTTGCAAGAAAATACATTATCAAAGAGATCCCCAGGAGCTGAGACATTGCTAAAAAAAACATTTTCCCAGCCCTCTGGAAACCATTTGTTTCCATATTCAAGTCTCAGGCCTGTATGTTGCTTACACTACTTTTGCATGAATATTGAGACTATGGAAGATTATCATTAAAGTAGTGCTCAGAGGGCTGGAGAGATAAATCTCTTCTCTCTTTCCAGGAGCTCACTTTACACGCCTGGCATGGTTGCATTGCACATGCTGCAGTCTCAGACAGTCTCAAGCAGTGCCTTAGTCAATGGAATTAGCAAACAAAGTGACATTTCAGCCAGAGACAAAGGTTAAAACTAAATAATATGAGTTGGCCCTGTTAGGGTTTGTCTCCAGTGGCCACTTAGGTTCAGCCTTTTGAACTTATGGCAGATAAATATTCTTCAGGATATGTGGAGACCTGTTAAGTCAACTGTTTCATGTAACTCAGTGGATCTAAACTACCTTGCCCAACATCATGTACAGCTGTCATTGAAATAAAAATATCTGCTTCTTGTAAAATGCTGTAAAGGCATCACTAGAGTCATAGCTGGAGTCTGATTGCCTTAAATGGTTCATTAGCTCTTGAGAATTATTTAACCCCAATGGAGAGGCATGAAGAAAATCATGACAATGAGTATAGAGACCCTTTTCAGTAGATAATTCAAATTTCCCTCCAAATGCACACGCAAAAAAGCACAAAAGAAAGTTCCCTGTGGTTGACTGAAGAGTTGATAGGAAGAAGTCTTTGTACAACAAAAGTTTCAAGATAAACACATTCATCTCAATATTTGGGATATTTCAGAAAAAAAAAAGGTGTTGTTGAGAAGAGCCATGTTGGGGTAATTAAACTTCCCAGGATAACAGGAAGACCACGAGAAGTAATTTGATGGATTAAGCTAATACTCCATTCAGTACAGAATTTATTTCCTGACATTGGCAAAAGCTTGACATTTTCTGCTATCCATCCTTCTCATTCCCTAGGATGTACTTCTACTGAATTAAGGCTATTGGAGGTCACATTCCTGCTTGTTTTCTAATACACATTATTCGAAATTTTAACCTGATGAAACCATCTGCTCCCCTCAATCTCCTGTGGTGAAAAGTTCCCAAAGTTTACCACCCATTGTGTAAAGTACTTTTAAATATTTCAAACTGATTTCAGTAGCATCCAGAGTCCCCAGGTGTCTGTATTGTGGGAATTGGTGAACCATGGATCTGCATTCTGCTCACCATTACCTGCATGATTTGCTTGGTTGTGCCTTCCCTCAGTCTTCTCTGCCCTGAACTAAGTAGTCCAAACTTTCTAATCTTTTTTCCCAACACACCTTCTGTGTGCCTTGGATCATTTGCATGTTTTCTAGCACCTCTTACATCTCTCTTGAGATGCAGAGACCAGAACTGCACAGACTCAAGGTGTGACTGTATGACAGAGGCACAGCATCTTTGTTTTCCCAGTGCTCTCAATCTTCTGTTGTCTATAATGGAGATACAGAATATGATTTATTGCAATTTTGCCACATAATTAGAGAAAAGATTGTCATCTTGTCTCAAAAGCCACTGATGAATTACCTCTTTAAACAAGTACCTAAACTTTTAATTCAAAACCTAAAATGGCATATCCAAGGAAACTCTGCACATCAGATTTAGAACAGTTCTCTGGGATCCAAAGTGTTCTTTCCTCTTCATGCTGCCTGAATAAATAGGTTTTGTACAAAGTGTGAGAGTATAAAACCAGACCAAAACATCTCTCACAACACATTCACCCTCAAATCAAATAAAGTCACAAGCCAACAGACAATGATATTCATCAATATTGATTAACAAGCCTGTAGGAGCTTGTTGCATCTATGCTTTTTCAATGAGTGAACACAAACAGGTAACTACCTCATTTTGAATGGAGAATAAAAGAAAAAAAGAAAATAAAAATAAAGGAAAAAATAAAAGGGACAGAGGGGGAAGAAAGGGATCTGAGCCCTTGATGTGATTATGACATTTTGGCAAACTTTCCTGGAAATTCTTCATCTCAGTACTGGCCAGATGAAAATGCAGTTGCCGTGCTCAAGCATAGACTGGTTTCTTCACATTTCTTCAAGGCAAGGAGAAAGAGAAAAAGAGACAAACCTAGGATTTACCTGATTCATTCCAGACATGCAGGGAAAAAGATGTGCTGCTGTTACCCTCTGATGTGGAGTAACTTTGGGCTTTTCCCTCATGGATACTCTAAAGGCATTTGGAGGGCAGAATGAGGAACAGGGTCACCCTGTCCCCACAGCAAGACATAAGCCATCTGTGAAGCACTGAACTATCTCCCAAACTGTGGAAAAACTGAAAACATATTCATATACTGGCTATTTTCTCATCCTTGTTACGTAGCCTAGTTAAAAGGAAGGTGTATATCTAACTGATCTCACTGGAGCAGAGATTACACAGACAAAATTGGTTGTTTCTAGGTCTGCCAACACTCTCTGCATAATATTTTAATCTCTAATTTTCATAAGAAAAGGATGTGCAGCATGCTTTCTCATCTCCCACAGACTCAAATCCTCTCCTACATTGATGCTCTGCCTTCATACTCTCCCCCAAAATTAATATTTCTCTCAATACAGTAGTATGAATCTGTGCTGATAAATATAGCTAACAATGTTAAATTGGCAGAAGGCAGAAGCAATGAATTTTATTTTACTAGTGACCTAAGGACTTTGCTCATCAACCAGGGAAGAAAGATGTAAAAGTAGTGCTGAGCAGAGCAAACACACACACACAAAAAGGAGATTTGAAGAAATCCAAATATTAGTGCTATCAACACATCCCATGATTTCAAAATGGGGAACAAAAGCATATTAATTTCCCCAAATTCTCTCCTCATATGTTGCCACATATGTTGTACTGCTGCATTGTGCTAACCACCCATATGGCTCTGGTCACAGGAAAGTTTCCTTACCAGCATCTTCAGTCCTATCAGACTGCATCTTCTCAAAAAATAATTTGATTTCAGTAATGTGCTCCATTCTATAATTATATGTTTACTTACAGTAACTAGGGTAAATGAGGGTGATTTCTAACAAAATAATGATACTTGCATCTTTTGAATATCAATGAACTAAAAAAAAAAAGAAGTTTGCAATCCAGATAGTAATTAAAAGTCTAATTATGTGGTTGCCATGTCTCTACACTAGATAGTTTTCTGACAGTATATAGTCTATGATTAATAGGGCCATAAATAAGGAAATTACCCATTTTTTAAACCAAATCTTTTCTTTGTCTGTGGTAGTGGATCCTCCCCCCACTTCTGGAGTTGCAGGATGATCTCAGAAATGCTCATTAGGCCTCAGCCTTGATGAACAGCACCTGACTAAGCTCCTCCCGAGCTTATCAGAAACATTGTCTGCTCCCAGGAACTTGTGCTGTCTAACAAGCTCCTGCTTTTTAATGAACAGCCTTGGAAACTTATTTTTCCTGCCTGCATAACAACCCAAGCGGAACAACAGTTTTGTTATTGAACTTTCAAAGAAAGCTGCTGACCTAAATTGTAGCCAGGATGGAAAACAAGTGTCTTCTAACCCTGTTGTGTTGGGTTTGCATGGCCAGGTGGAGCTCTGCAGAGCTGTGGTCTTCCATGGTCCACAGGCTGCAGAGGAACCCAGCTCTGGCACAGGGAGCATCTCCTCTCCTCCTTCTCCTCTGGCCTTGGAGTCTGCAGAGTTGTTCCTCTCACACGTTCTCACCCTGCTGTTCTCTGGCCACAATTATATCTGCACTATAACCTATTTTAATCCTCTTTAATATGTTATCAGGGAGGTGTTACCACCCTTTCTGCTTGGCCTGGGTTTGACCAGCACCTGTCCATCCTGGGGCCTGCGGGCATTGCCTCTGCTGGACATGGAGGAAGCTTCCAGCAATTTCTCACAGAAACCCCCCCTGTAACCTCTCAGCTATCAAAGCCTGGCCATGCAAACCAAATACACCCAATAAAGAGCACTCCTGAGCTCTCCTGGTACACAGCAGGCTGCAACCAACTATATATCTATATCTATATCTATATCTATATATGTATGTCTTCTATAGAATCTTTTGTTAAATTATTGCTGTTAAACCTTTAGGCCTGAACCATTGGTTATTTCTGGGGCTAAGTTTNACAGCAAGACATAAGCCATCTGTGAAGCACTGAACTATCTCCCAAACTGTGGAAAAACTGAAAACATATTCATATACTGGCTATTTTCTCATCCTTGTTACGTAGCCTAGTTAAAAGGAAGGTGTATATCTAACTGATCTCACTGGAGCAGAGATTACACAGACAAAATTGGTTGTTTCTAGGTCTGCCAACACTCTCTGCATAATATTTTAATCTCTAATTTTCATAAGAAAAGGATGTGCAGCATGCTTTCTCATCTCCCACAGACTCAAATCCTCTCCTACATTGATGCTCTGCCTTCATACTCTCCCCCAAAATTAATATTTCTCTCAATACAGTAGTATGAATCTGTGCTGATAAATATAGCTAACAATGTTAAATTGGCAGAAGGCAGAAGCAATGAATTTTATTTTACTAGTGACCTAAGGACTTTGCTCATCAACCAGGGAAGAAAGATGTAAAAGTAGTGCTGAGCAGAGCAAACACACACACACAAAAAGGAGATTTGAAGAAATCCAAATATTAATGCTATCAACACATCCCATGATTTCAAAATGGGGAACAAAAGCATATTAATTTCCCCAAATTCTCTCCTCATATGTTGCCACATATGTTGTACTGCTGCATTGTGCTAACCACCCATATGGCTCTGGTCACAGGAAAGTTTCCTTACCAGCATCTTCAGTCCTATCAGACTGCATCTTCTCAAAAAATAATTTGATTTCAGTAATGTGCTCCATTCTATAATTATATGTTTACTTACAGTAACTAGGGTAAATGAGGGTGATTTCTAACAAAATAATGATACTTGCATCTTTTGAATATCAATGAACTAAAAAAAAAAAGAAGTTTGCAATCCAGATAGTAATTAAAAGTCTAATTATGTGGTTGCCATGTCTCTACACTAGATAGTTTTCTGACAGTATATAGTCTATGATTAATAGGGCCATAAATAAGGAAATTACCCATTTTTTAAACCAAATCTTTTCTTTGTCTGTGGTAGTGGATCCTCCCCCCACTTCTGGAGTTGCAGGATGATCTCAGAAATGCTCATTAGGCCTCAGCCTTGATGAACAGCACCTGACTAAGCTCCTCCCGAGCTTATCAGAAACATTGTCTGCTCCCAGGAACTTGTGCTGTCTAACAAGCTCCTGCTTTTTAATGAACAGCCTTGGAAACTTATTTTTCCTGCCTGCATAACAACCCAAGCGGAACAACAGTTTTGTTATTGAACTTTCAAAGAAAGCTGCTGACCTAAATTGTAGCCAGGATGGAAAACAAGTGTCTTCTAACCCTGTTGTGTTGGGTTTGCATGGCCAGGTGGAGCTCTGCAGAGCTGTGGTCTTCCATGGTCCACAGGCTGCAGAGGAACCCAGCTCTGGCACAGGGAGCATCTCCTCTCCTCCTTCTCCTCTGGCCTTGGAGTCTGCAGAGTGGTTCCTCTCACACGTTCTCACCCTGCTGTTCTCTGGCCACAATTATATCTGCACTATAACCTATTTTAATCCTCTTTAATATGTTATCAGGGAGGTGTTACCACCCTTTCTGCTTGGCCTGGGTTTGACCAGCACCTGTCCATCCTGGGGCCTGCGGGCATTGCCTCTGCTGGACATGGAGGAAGCTTCCAGCAATTTCTCACAGAAACCCCCCCTGTAACCTCTCAGCTATCAAAGCCTGGCCATGCAAACCAAATACACCCAATAAAGAGCACTCCTGAGCTCTCCTGGTACACAGCAGGCTGCAACCAACTATATATCTATATCTATATCTATATCTATATATGTATGTCTTCTATAGAATCTTTTGTTAAATTATTGCTGTTAAACCTTTAGGCCTGAACCATTGGTTATTTCTGGGGCTAAGTTTGGCAAGGGGGTCCCCTCTGAACCTTGTGATTCAATGGGAGGGTTTTCCCTTATTCCTTTCATCCTTACCTTTTTCCATCCTTACCTTTTTTCGTGCCCAGCATCCACATAGGTAATTTGTGATTGATTTTAGTTTCAGTTTGACTGGGTTTAGATTTTAGTTTGCTTTTTCCTTTGTGTGCTTTAACCATTTAGTAGATTGAACCTTGCCAACCAACTTTATATTGCTTATGCCAATACTTTCACCAGTGATTTTTGAAGTGACCTTAAAACACTCCTGAGACAGTGTCCTACCACATATGCTTCCAAAGAGAGCTTCATTCAAGTGTCATTCAATGAACATCATTCAAAATGACAGGAAATACAAGATATAGATCTGAACTCTGAACTTTTATAAAATAGAACAGTAAAAACCAAGTAAAAATCACTGCTGAATATTTATAAAGCACTTATTCGATGTTTGAGAAAACTATTTCTGCAACCTGCATCTGGCATTTTTCTAGCCCCCTAGCACTGATTTAGGTTAATCAGCATCATTGTGGGCCTCATCTTAAAACTGTCCCTGGGTTCCCCATCCTCAGGGCAGGTATCAGTTTCTCCAGAGAACTACAGGAAGGAGAGCTGTGGGGTCACGTTGCTTTATTAATTCTGCTTACTCTTGGGTATCTTTGTTTAGAAGACATGTGCTCTCTTGAGTACATTTTATGGGTAGAAAAGGCCCCATCCCCACTTTTTCAGACTCTTGTAAATCATTCTCTTGTGAATGAAGCTATATAGTATTTTCAAAATTTAAATAATATCTCTGAGATATCTATGTAATTTCTAGACGAATTAAAAAGTAAATTTTTACAAGAAATTCTATTCAGTTCCAGTGGCTACTTGCCTTGTTTTCCATGCATGATTTCTCCCTCACATTATTTCTGAAGTTCTAGAGAAGCAACAGAATAAGTATCTTCATCTTACAGATATGTTCCTTTGACATCCTTCAATGTTTTAACAAGATGGATTTAAATGTGTTTACAGCCAAGACTGTAATTAGGAAGTAATTTTCTACCTTATTTGTTTCAATTTCTGAATTTCTTTCCCCTGAGGAAGAGAAAAAACAACACAAAACCAACAAAACACCAATAACTGTATTAATTTTAAGGAATTTAATAACATAGATAAGGATAATTGCTCAGTTAGTTACTTAGCACACAATTAAGATGGGGATAGATGAAGAAATGCATTCACATATGCTTGTGCTCCCAGAAGATAGAAAATTTTTATTATTTTAAAATAAATCTAGGGAAACAACAGAAAGAATCTTTTGCTTTGGAGGATGAACTAGACAGAGCTTCTGAGGGTGTAGGGCCCCTGTCTTGGTTTGTTCAATAAACATTGAGGAACAAGGAAAGACAAGAGTAACAGCAGAGCACTCATACACTTAGAGTAGTTATGATGTCTGTATATACATTTTCTGAATCTTGCAAAGCTACCTGCAGTGTGCAGATACAGGGAATGCAACTCTTGATGCAGATTTCATTGGTAGGAAGGCAGAATTTGAAGAAGGAGGGGTTTGGAGCATTACAGAAATCCAGGGCAATGAAAATATGCATAAAGTATGGGCATGAAAGAGTCTGAAGGCAGAAAAAGAGTTCAGGCACCAAGTAGGCATTCAAAGCTTGACACATTTGCAGAATGGGTCAGTGTGGAAGCTCACATGAAAAGAAATCAGCAGCACACAATCAGCAAGAAACAGACAATGTCTGTGTACAATGCCTTGAAGGTTAGAAGGAAAACAGCATTTTCTGGAAAACAGAAGTGAATTAAAGAGAGGAGCATTTATCAGCATGACTGGTAAGAAGGAATTTAGACAAATGGGTATATGTATGGACAGGAAAAGAAATTATGACACAGGTTTTAGGTTCCATTATTTAATTAATGGACTATTGGATTTAGAAGCTGCTTGTGACAAACCACATATTTAAGATCAAGATACTGAAGAACACTCAGGACAGTGATTTCAAAGGCTTTTTGGACTAGGGTCTTCTGAGGTGCAAGGTAGTGCAAAGGAAAAAAAACCTGTGGGCTGCAAAGTTCTGAAAGATTTGAGTCCTCACCTCTGTGATTCTGCATGAAGACATATTTTTCATCCCCCTTCTCACTCTCAGTTTTAAAAGATTCAGCACATGCAGACTGATTTTACAGCATTTAATTGCACTCTCCAGGGATGCGATACAACACAGCACACGAGGTTTTCTCTGTGCTGGTTGTTTTCCTGTTGCTTCTGGCCCTGAGGCAGAAATGTGGCCAAAGGATCCCTAAGCACAGGACCCATTCTGTAGACTAGGAGTCAAAATCCCTCAGCAGCTGGGCTGGCTTTAGCACTATTTTCATTCCATTTATTGTGGGAACAGATATCACACTGGGGTAAGAAATTCATTCAGACACATTTGCATCCATGATGGATTCCTTAATAAAAGGTTGAACTAAAAAAAGAAACTTTTACATTTTTTCAAAATTTAATTTAATATAATTTTATAAAACATACACTCCTCTTTGTTACCTGTTTCAAGAAGCCAGCACCATCCCTCTGTCATTTCTCAACTAAGCACTGCAGTTGCATCCCAGCAGCACAAACAAGTTTCCCTTTGGGTGCAATCTGAGGAAGCTGAAGGTTCTTCTTGCTCTAAGAAACCTTTAAATCCAGCTCACAGGAAGATTGGATGTAGATACTGAGCCAGCATTGGTGTGTCTCAAAGTTCCTATTTTCACATACAAGCACTGACATCAGGAACCTTCTGATTTAGAAGGAATCAGGTTTAACATGTTTTTTTAAAGTAAGCTTTTTGACTTTATACTCACAGACCAATAACTGAAAATAATGCCTGGATAGGTGCTAAGGATTCTGTTCAAAAAGACACTGAAATTTAAGAACAAGAGCAGCTGTTGTAAACAATTTCTCCCAGCACTCTCAAAGATCAGTATTAGAGCACAGAAAACTATTATTTTGCCTAGCATCTCCCTTATTTTATTTAATTTATTACCCTGTCTTCCCAGGGCTCCAACTGCCTGGTTTCCTCCTACTGCTTTTAAAGAGATAGAACACACCTCTGTAGATGTTCTTGTACAACCACCTCTGTCACTGTTGAGGTGTTACATTTTCAAAGGCTCTCAACCACAGCCCTGATTTGGGAGGATTTCTGATTTTTGGTTCAGTTTTTGCAACCATTCTTTATATATTCACTTGCCCCAGTTTATGTTTTGATTAAAAACTTTCTCAGCTTGAATCAGGAGATTGCTAAATTGCACTGGATTGGCAGGCAGGGGAGAAACCTGCTTAACCAGGACTGTTCAGTGTCCCTGAGTAAACCAGTTCAAAATCAATTTAGGCAGATAACTAGAAGGTTTCAATGAAGCTGAGCACAGATAAGGACACATACTAATCATTCTGATTTAAGGCCAAATTTTTAGGTGGTTGTTAAATGTCTTATTTTGCTAAAGTAGAGAAACAAAGATTATTATATTGGCCTCCTTGAATGAACTAAAATCTGTGCTTCCCTAATTAACCCTTTGCAAGTGTTCTTGTGTGCATCAGACCCAAAAAACTCTTTGCTTGCCTCACATATATGATATGATCTATATCATATACTTGTACTGTCTATGGAAAGCCTGCTGTAGTGGTTATGAAGAAAAAAAAATGGGGTTCTTGAAATTACATTTAGGTGACAAAAGATACAGGGAGAGGCATTAGGGGCATATACTGCTGAGGGGGGAAAAAAAGCTCCTGAGATGAATTGTGTCTGTTATGGAGAGCGTATTAACAGCAAAATGTAATCAGTAAAAATAAATGGAGCAATTACAAACTTAATCTCTGGGGTAATGCATATTTTTGTGTAATTTTTGGTGTCCTAATGTATCAACATATTTCTAATTACATGTTACATGTCTCAATTTAAAGAAGAAAAAGGAAAATATTTCTTTGTCTAAAAGTAAATTGTGTAATCTCTCTGTCACTTAAGATTCAAGAATTAGATAGCAAACACTCATAGTCCTCCATCTTTAATATGAAATAGTGTGACTAAGGAAATTGGCTGAATTCATTCTGAGCAGATCAGCTTATTTCAGAACAAGAACATCTGGTTTTTTTCCAGTTTACACAATATCACCATGAACATGACATGAATACAACTTATACCACTTAGGCATTTTCATATAACTGTAAAATTATTGATCAAAAAAGGGAAACTTTAGTTCTTGAGCTAAACAGCACAAATCTGTTTCACTGTAATACTTTTTTTTTTTAAGAAAAAAACCTAAAAACATGAATATAAGTCGTTCTCATTGCCTCCAATCTAAAAAGAACTTGTGAGAAGAGCATTCTCTTACCTATTTAGATTTGTTTCCCAAACACTGGAAGAGTGATATTTCACCATCTGTCACTAAGTAGCTCATATCAAAGCCTTGCTCATCATTGTTAGCCTGTTACATTGCAAGAATTTAGAGAGCAACAGTTAAACAGCATCAGTGGAAACCAGGATTACTTAAAAAAATTTCACATATCTTCAGTACCTCATACTTCTCATAGAAAGGACTTTGATTAAATATGATGTTGCTGTTCAAGAGATGATCCAAACTTTGCTTGGATGGACTCCAAGAAATAGGCTAAAAGTTGCAACATGCTTTCAGTGGCTGAGCAGGAAAACACAGCAGCCACAGGCTCATCACTGCTTTCTTTTATCAGGTATCAACTGGTACTGCACCTTCTCAGTCCAACAACACATTTTGCAAGGGATCTTTTGCATCATGCTTTGTGTGATATTTTTTTTTTCCAGATTTGCAGCACTTCAATACAATCTATGAATCTGAAATCACTGTGGGGTACAAGACATCTGTAGACAAATATCATTTTCACAATACATTTTTCTTGGCAGCACACATGATACATTTAACTTATCTCTGTAGGTGAATAATAATAAACACCAAGATAATATTTTTATGATTTTGACTACCTGCTGCTTTTTATTCATTCCTAATATACCAGTTTACTTGAAAGTTGAGAATTTGAAGTATTGGATTTTTATGAAAAATAACAGCTTCAATATATCATGACCCTGATTTTTTAATTTGAAATGTGATCTGAGTGAGAACTGTACTGATCTCCACCCTGTACCCAAGATGATCTTCACTGAATTCTGCAAAACTGTAGTCAGTCAGTCAGTGTAGGACACAGCATTTCAGTGAACCTCTAAGAACAGGTATTTTAGCCCAGGCAAAGCAAGCTTACAGTATTGACATAGGTGTGCTTCTGGACTGAGAGCTAGAAATGACAGGGGATCACCCAAGAGTTCCTTGTTTAAGGTGTTAAGGTGTAAAATATTTTATTCATGTTAAAATTACCAGTGAGAAAGGATAGGCACTAAAATAGCTTTGCAAACCTGGACCTCAGTGCCTTTTAGCAATGCTTTTGGAATGGATGGAAAGGGTGGAAAAGACCACAAGAAGCAGCAATGTCTCAGATGGCTTAAATGATCAGTGCTAAACTAAGTATCAATTCACTTGAAAGAAAATCTGATTCTTTGAACATGAACTGAGTCGTTCATTAAACAGAATAATAATGAAAGAGCCACTTAAGGGGGTTAGAAAAACCCCCAACATATCTTGTTGACATGTAGCACATGCTTCATTATAAAAAAACAAGTCTTATAGCATTGGTTGCCCTCATGAACTGTTTCCAAAACAAATATATATAATTATATATACACACACACACTAAAACCCTGTCATTTTTGAGAAGTATGACTCTTGATCCTGTTATATTCTGTATAAGATGATTAAAATTCAAAAGTACTTCTCAAAGAAACATAAAAATGTGTATCTTTTTTATCTCTGGAAAGCTTCAAATAGCTTCAAAAAGCTGGTGAAACAGTAAACTATTATTTGTCACTCAATCAACATGTTAAGAAAACAGCAGAAATTATATTTTATCAGGAAGCAGTCAGTATGCCTGTGAAAAGAAAAACTCACCAACACAACCATCAAGGAATCCAATTCCATTGTTTCCACTTCTCCATACAAAAATAACAGCCTCATTTCTACCAGACAATTGCTTTTTCAAATGTAATGAATTTAAATAACCATTTTGTTAGACTGAGTTAACACCTAAAAGCCTATTTCAATGAGGCCCCTATGATTAAATTGTAAATGAGTGGTTGAACAGTCCACAGCACTTGTCTGGGAAAGGGTGATCTTCAGTAATTACTTTTTTATTCCCTACAAGACCATATGTGTAGAACTCTTGGTCTAAAGGGAACATAACATTCTGCAAACTTTTAAAATAAGCTAAGTTATAATAGATATTTCAGCAGGCATGCTGTAGAAGTGAGATTTGCACTGCAAATTATTTTATGAATTTATTTTCTTTTTTGTCATTACACTTTCATAATCAATGATGTGCTAATATCACAGAAATCTTTCATCCACCTTGCCTTACACAAGCACTGCCCTGGTTTTATGAGGAAGTTCTAGATTTTCTCAGAGAGATGATGAGGACTTGATTTAAAATCTACTAAATTCAACAAGATTATTAACAGAGCTCACAGTTGGGATTATATCAGTAAATGAATGTCCTGCATTGGGGTATCCTGCATTATGATTTTGAGATATGTTTCATGTGTGTATATATACATATAAACACATTTATATATAAAATAATGCTAAACAACCACGTAAATAAGAAAGATTTTAGACTACCTTTAGCATTTATTTAAGAGTCCTATGTCCCAATGAGCTGGATCCATACATGTTTTGAAAAAGGCTGAGTTCTTTGCCTTTGTTGGATTAACTGTCCCTTTAATGTGAGATGAAATTCCATCCTAACTTAACAAGAAATATGACTTAAAACTCAACTCCAAAATTAAGTATAAATCAAGCTGATAGACAAAGTCATAGATAACTCCCACAAGAATTGCAGTTTTCTGACATAAGTAACTCTAAATTTTTGTTAGTAAACCTGAGACCTGTCCTGAAAAAAATATTAGTCTCATCTCTAACTTTTATGTTGTTGACTATCACTTGTGTTGGGCTGTTTCTCCATATCTAAAATATATATCACCTTTGAATAGGTGAGTGAAACTCACTCATAGTCAAATAAAAGAAAAAGAAGTTATTTATGTTCCTCTTGAAGTCTGCTCTAAGGGCAAGGATATTTTTTCTCTTTGTGTTGCATGTTCAGGCACAACAACCTTCTCAGCTTCACTAATTAATCTTGCCCCAGCTGCTGACTGCACAGGTGATGAGACTTTCCACTTGTCACCTAGGAAATACAGTTTCTGTAATAGAGAAAGGTTTCTGTCTGTGAGAGACTTAAAACCTCTATTAAAAGGTTTAAAAAAAGTTCTGGAGACCTTGCCCATATAATTGAAGAATATGGTAACTTTGAAGTTCTGAAGTATAAACTACTAAAACTTGTTTGGTCTGGGTTGTTGTTTTTTGTTGGTTTGGGGGGTTGTTTTGGGGTTTGGTTTTTTTTTTTAAACCAAGTTCCTATTTCAAACCAAACTAACAACAGCTGCTTGATAAATAATTTTTTCACACATGCCAGACAGTCATTTACCTGCAGTATTTGAGTTTTCAGTTTGCAAACTGTCCATCTTCCTAGAAAAAGAAAACCACTTTCTTGTTAACTAATTAAAATGTGTGCATTACTAGGTATTTGTTATTTTTCCTATAGCAACCAGAGGAAATGCTCTCCCTGGGGGAATTTTGTAAGAATTATTTGCCACTATTACAGTGAGAAGAGAATACGTGAGGATTCACACTCAGCCAGATGAGTTGATGATGAAGGTGAAATAAGCCTTTGTGACATTTTGCCAGTATTGATAGAATGTTTTCATTTGTCTTCCACCTACCCTGTTCATTAGGAATTGATTTCCAGCAGAGACTACTTGAGGAAGCAGTCTGAATTGGCCACAGCTGGAGTGAGCAGTATTGCTGGTGTTTATTACAAGCAGACCCGAAGGTCAGCACATTTATCCCCTCAGCCACGGGCTTTGATCAGAGACAGAACACATCTACTGAGCCTCTGAAGAGGTCTGCTGGCAGTGACAGGGCTGCTGCTGCCTGGGGACAGCTGTCCATGACACTGACCACAGCTGCAGCCCTCAAATCTGTGCTTCTTCCTCCCACTCCTAGCTGGCCCCACTCCTACCTCCCATGTAATTTCCCATGGTCACTCCAAATTGCTGCCTCTTTGTTTCTACCACCCTGGGACAGGGGGCTGAGGGTTCTGTAATATCCCCAGTGACTGCCTGACCTTGGCTTTCTGCTTCACCACTGCTTGGGAATTTTATTTTAATTTTTATTAATTTTTATTTTATTTTATTTTTGGCAGCTGGACTCCTGCACGCTCAGTCAGAGCCAAACCAGAAGGAAATGTGAACAGTTATTCTCAGATAGATTTTGAAGTCTGTGAGTTTGAAAACAGATTTTTTTTGAGGACAATTAGGATAATTTGAGGGTGATTGACTTAGTTGGAACCAGAGAAAGAAGTCCAAGATAGTCAAGAGCAGCTCTGTGACTGATCTGAATGCATCTACTGTGTAGAAGACCTGGAATTTGCTTGGATGCTCATGAAGACATCATGCTGCTGCCTGTGCTAACAGATTCAGCAGGGTATGGGCTGTTCTTGTGCCCTGAAGAAAAGGACAGCACACAGCTGTGCTCCTGCAGCCGAGCTCTTTATCCTTGCCTGCCACAGCCCCAAGGACAAGGTGGCCTTGTATATTCAGCTGGCTGGGAGAAATGTGTGGGTCAGACTTGTGCCCCAGAGAGTTCCTTAGAATCACCAAAATTATGCCAGGGCTCATGTCTACTGGATGCAGAATCAACAGTCACATATCAAGACCTGAGCCTATGTCCTGTCCATATTTAGAATATTAATATGTATGTAGTCAGTAATTCATGCACAGGGTCCTTGACACTGTGATGTTGGGGTAAGACTTGGTAATTGCTTGGGATACTAAAGGTTGGAAGAGTCTTCATGTTTGGGGTTTTTCCTGTTCCTCTGCCACAGGACAGACCATACCTGAACCTGGCAAATTAGCTCTCAGAAACAAGACCTTGTAAACACTCCTAAAAGGCATAGAAAGTGTATTCTCAAGCTTGCCTTCCACATAATAATTTCTAAACTCAACCATTCTTATTGCCTTCCTTGTATAAATCTCAAGCTGTGGCACCGAATATCGTCTGCAGCACTTCAGCTGAAGTCTTAACAAGTCTGAGCAGAGAAGAATTTTATATACTACACTCCTATTTATGCATTCAAGTAGATTTCTTGCCTTTCTCACAAGTATAACAATATTGATTCCTATTTAGCTTCCTATTCAATCCCTTAGATCTTTCTCTCCAGAGCTGACACCCCACCAGTTAATCCCTGACCTGCTTTTTGCCTGGCATATTATTCTTTTCCACGTGAGGGGTCTCCCTCTTAACCATAGTTAGTAGTATATAGTTTTCTTCAAACTAAGTTATCCAGATAAGTTTGAATTCTATTTTGTTTTTAATTCAGAGTTCTTAAAAATGCACCCAAAACGTGTTTATCAATGAATCATTGCTAAAATCAAGAAGTACTGAGTGTGGAACTACATGAAAGGTTGAGTTTGTTAAATGTGACCATAGTTAATACAGATAATAAAAAGCAGCTGATAGAAGCAACACTTTTGAGCTGATCACACCCACAGATATTCATACAGAACACATTTCCTTAAGTGCTTACAATAACACATGCTGTTCCTCATATTCTGCTTTCAGTTGAAATTAAAGCTGTTTAATATGGTTTGTGCACTAATCCATGCTGGCTTTTACTCATTTCCCTACTCTTCTTTCCAGTATTTCTAAATAGTCAGTTTGATTATTTATTCCAGAAGTTTATATGTATTTTTCCTGGCTTCTCCTTTGCTTACACTGTTTTCCTTGTGAGCAGAATGATACCAGATAAACAATTGTGTTTTCTACCCCAGAACAAGACTGATCAATTGAAAAGCCCATCAAGCATAAGAATTAACTCAAATTTAATGAAAATCTAATGGGTGAACCATCTAACCCTGTTCAGTTTGGATTAGCTTTAAACACAGACAACAGCTGAAGTAAAAACAAACAAGAAGTGAGGGGTTTCCTTTGCCTTCAGAATGTTCCCAAATATGAAAGAGAAATCAAAACTGTGCCTCCTGCATGTGACTGACAAAGATGATTTACAGGAGAATGTTATTTTAAAGGAAAATCCAGTTTCCTTTGGCAAAAGCAATAATTCAAAATATCCTGAAAAATTAACTAAATTTGTGGGCTCCAAATTAAAGTGATGAAATAACATGAAATAAACAGTCAAAATCAAGAATTAAAAACTGGGATAGATTTTCCAGCCACACAAGAGAATAGATTGATGGCACAGGTAATTTTAGAAGAATTGACCACACTACATTTGAAAAGTTACATAAAAATGAAAGCAAGCTGAACCTATAAGAAGAGGTTCTCATCCTGTTACTCTAGGAGGAGAATTAAATGTGCTACTTAGAAGATAACAATGGTCTTAATGAAAAGCACAAGTTTAAGATTCTATGGAGAAAATAGCAATAAACCTGACAGAATAATACCCCATTGGCTTACAAATTGTGCCCAAAGGAACACTGGCCAAGCTAACTGAAATTAAGGCAGCCATTAAACACTTTTTTTCAGTCTTATGTATTACTCCCAGACAAACAGAGCTCATATCAATGACATCAATTGCAAATTAAAGGTTTGGGGTTGTTTTGAATTGCTTTTTTTTTTAAATTCTGCTGTTGATCCCTATTTATTTTGGATTCCAGGAAAGGCAAATCTCCAGGGCTAGATGGGTATTAGATCCATTTCATTAAGGCAGTTAAAAGTTAATTGCTCTGTTTCTGACTTTCTTTTAAAAATGAAATGAGAAAAAGATAATAATTACTATTAAACCCAAATTATGATATTTTCATATTTTATATAAAAATATCTGACCTACTGATGAGAGTTATCTGGAGTATATCTTGTAGTGACAGGCAAATATGACAAAGGTAACATGTCCAGTTCTCCAAGAATTCCCTGGCTCTAAATTCATTATAAAAGTATTTTTAATTTAAAAAACACGGATTAAATAAAGTGTTCCCTGATACAAAAACAAGCTAGAATGGGAAAAGAACAATTCTAAATTTAAAGATCAACACAATTATATATTTAAAATCAGTTTTAAATAAAACCAAGATGGGATTATGCTCTGGCCATTGCAAATACTGTGTATTTTCCCTCTGTGAGCGTGGCCCTGACTGCAGTGGAGAAGGGGCTTTGTCTGTGGCTCACTCCTGCAGCTGCCCTGGTCTCTGTGACTAAGCCTGAGAAGGAGTCAGGCAGCTGTTTTCAGAAACCCTGTATGTTCAGCTGCTTGGCCAAGAGCTGAGCCTCAAAGCAGCCTTCCTTCTCTTTTCACCTTGCAGGATTTTGTGTCCCTTTCCCAGACAGCCAAGAGAGGTTTGAAATGAAGAGAACAGGAGAGTAGGCATGATTAGTTCTTCAAACTTCTTCTCCCTTCTGACCAAAATCACTCTAGCCTTTTCAAGGCTGAGATTCAGTGCTCAAAAGCTTCTTTTTCACTCCCCTTTAAGAGAGATGGGGAAACAATCTACCACTTATTTCACTGGTGGCATGTATGGCCTTGTAATACATTTCCACTAAGGGTCTTGAAGCGTGAGAACAGAAGAGATCTCTGTGGAAACTCCAAGGCTAAGGTCTCTGAAAGATGTGGAATCTCATTTCTGCAAGGAATTTTTGCTCCCATCTGTATTAGTTTGAAGGAATAAGGACCTTGTAAAACCTGAGAAGGAGCAGAGAGAGTAGAAAGATGTAGGCAGGTAGCTACAAGTGTGCTGCTGCCACCCATACAGGCTGGAGCAGATTTGCTTGTTAAAATGCTGGAAAGTGGGGTGTGGTGCATGGACAACATCAATCCCAGAACCAGCACCATGTAAGAAAATTCCCTCCTGGAAATATGGAGGAGTTATATTCGTATTTTCAAGTTGTACCACAGTGCAGATTTTGGGTTTCTGGTAAGACCTCAGAATACTCTGCCTTGATTCACCTGGATGATTTTACTCATGTTGCCTAGAAGAGGAACCAGAATGCTCCTAAATCTGGTTGTTCCTCACCCAGGGGTACTGGCTCTGGCTGAGATTGAGATCATTTCCCCCTCAGCAGCCCACAGAGTTCTGTGCTTTGCAGTGGCAGCTGCAAGGTGTTGGTAACACTGGAGTAACACAGCACCAGGAACATCTCTCCAGAATTCCACCCCCACCAAGGGCCTGGGAGTGGGTCACAACTAGGACAGCTGACCTGAACTGACCAAGGGGTGTTCTATACCCTATGACTTCTGCTTGGATTTAAAAGCTAAGGAAATGGGGGGGGGCATTAATTATTTAGAATGTTTGCCTTCCACTACACCTACTGAAGTCCTGTTTCCCAGGAAGTGGCAAGACATTACTTGCTGAGAGGAAATAGAGAATAAAATCTTTGGTATTTTTCCTTTGCTTGTGTGCATGCAATGTTTCTCTTTTGCTTTAGGAAACGGCCTTATCTCAACCTACAAGTTGTTCTCCATCTGATTTTCTCTCCCTGTTCAGCTGAGAAGGGGGACTAACAGAGCAGCTTGGTGGGCACCTGGTGTCCAGACAAGGTCAACCCACTACACCAGGAGACAGTCCTTTTTCTTAAACATCCACAGCTGAGAATACACATACAATGCACCAGATAAAAATTTCACCAGCTCTCGTTTCTTTCTGGCCCAAAACACCTTTCCTCCATCTCCAGGGCAAATACCAACTGTGCAGCACAGATGAGAAAGTCCAAATTCTCTTCTTGCTACACCACATCATATGAATCTGACTGTAACATCTAACCAGGAGGTGGAGATCACTCTTGCTGAAACTACCTGCTTCCTAGAACCTACTGATGTTCATTAAATAAGAAGGCTAATCTCCTCAGCAGATCTCTGAATACTATTTTATTATAAATTGAACTGAGCAGACACAGATGATAAAACCAGTGTGCTATGTAGTTTTTTGTAAGGAGAATTATTTATATATAAAATTATTATTTTTGCACTTTGTTGGAAGTGGATTTCCTGCTCTGACAATGAAATGTAAATGGACTTCTGTATATGATTTATAGTTTAGAAATGTGTAAGTATAATAGCTTTGGCTCATGCACTTAAAATCTGTATATAGATTGAATCGAGCTCCTATTTTATCGAGATATTTTGTTTAAAAAATCTGCAGCAAATATTCATTTTCTAAAGCACTAAATTGCCATTTAAAAAGAAGTGGCTTACTTCAAAATCACACCCTTAATTGACTAAGAAAGCAGCATTTTAAAAATTTATCACCAGATAGCCCAAGTATGATCACTGAAATTTTATGGGTGTAACTATAGTCAGAATTTTGTCTCTCATTTACTTGTCTGCCATGCATGTGTTCTGCATTTCTGTTAGCTTGGATAACAAGCATAGACTTCTGAGTTTCATACTCTAATTTGTTGATTTAGTAAAAAAATTTTGTGCTTGCATTGCAAGAAAATTTTCCTCTTAATTCTTTTTCCAATAGAATGTCTAAAAAAAGAAAATACTTCTGTTGTTCAAGATTCCATCAAGGTCTAAATTTAACCAAATGGTTAACCAAAACTGACCTTGTGTTTCCATTTGAGGTTTAAACATGCTCTTAGAATTGTTTATGATTTACTTGCTCTCCTAATTGTACATCTTAGACTTATCCAGGTTGTAATTCTTTCTTCAATATTGAAATTAATAGAAAGGTTAGCACAATTTTATTAACTAGTGATTTCCTGAGGGGAAAAAAACAACAGACCTCACTGTGTAAACTGTGTTGTAATGGCTATTGGCTGCAATTAATAGGGACTTTTAAAAAATCCTGTTGGAACAACCCTTAAAAGAAAATCAGGGGGACTTGAGTATCTTCCAGTCAGTTTTTCACATGGGTGTTAACTGCTATTAATTAGAGCATACATGGTTTGCTGCATTTTTATCTGACCACCTTTAAGGGCACATTGCCTTCACATAGTCCACATCCCATTATGGCTTTTAAGCCAAATAAATTTTCTCTGAATTTGACAAAAATCCTATCCAAAGTACCACCAACAAACCCTCCCATTTGACACCATTCTTCCTTTTTCTTTCTTTTTTTCCTAGGGGAATTCTCTTCCAGGTACTTGCCTCACCCTTCTTTATGCAATGTTCTTTCCATTTTGTGCACTCATGCTCTCATTTCCCCTCCCAGTCCTCCAGCCCCTACAGGTATTAGCTACCATTGTCTGGGCTTGGCAAGGAGCTGAGCTGGGTGTTGTCTTTGCAGCAAAGATGAAAAGAAACTCATTCTTTTGGCCTCCAAATAAGCCTTTATTTTCTTGTTCTTTCAAGCCATTTTTTTTCAAATTAAATAAATTGCTGGCAGATTATTTTACTTTCCATTTGGCTATTAGTTGTCACATACTTTTTTTAATAGATAAATTGTGTTGTGCAATCTAAATCTAGGAAGATTCAGGCTCAACCAGATCTGGTGCAGAACTCTGCTCCATAAAAATTCTGTTGGGTTTTATTTCCCCTCCCCAAAAATTTCCCTCTCATCTATCAATGGGATAGAAGCTGGACTCTGTCTCACCCTGTTGATAGTGATGAATGGGAAATGATGATGGGAAGACAGGAAGAGAAATAATTCTCCACAGAGATCATAATAAAGAGTTTGACTGGCTTGAAAATCTGATTGGCAGTTAAGGCAGGTGCCAAGCATATGTACCACAAATTCATGCTGGTAATCATCAGCCTGAATTTGCTGGGAGAAGACTCCAAACTGTGCACCAGATACAACCAGTATCTGTCCCTGGACTAGCTGTAAGTCAGGATCATTTCTTGTGGGAAAAGGTAAATACTTGAAAACTCAAGACAAATAAATGGAATTTACTGGATCAAAAGGCACAAGAAATGTATTTGTACAGAAATGAGCAAAGAAATTGTACAGAAACTGAACACAGTTGCCTCCTGTCCTGCAGTTTCAGAGAGAACTGGAATATAACAACCAATCTTTCACTCTTGTGTCCAGTGACAGGACTTAAAGAAATTACAAGAAGTTGAGTCAGGGGAGGTTTAGTTTGGATATCAGGGAAAGGTTCTTCCTCCAGAGGGTGGCTGGGCCCTGGAACAGCTCCCCATGGAAATGGTCACAGCACCAGCCTGACAGAGCTCAAGAAGTGTTTGACAACACACTTGGGTACGTGGTGTGACCCTTGGGGTGTGCCATGCACAGCCAGGAGCTGCACTCTACAATCCTTGTGGATCCCTTCCAACAAAACTTATTCTATGATCCTATGATTTTATAACTTCTCTATGTTTTTAGGCAGAGGTTGCAAGCAGCCATGGAGTCTGTTTTTCCTCAGAAATGCCTTTGCTAAGTGAACCTGGGGTTTTCACAAGTTTATGGTGGCACAAAGATGTTGGGAGGTACTGGTATCTCATAGCAGACAAGCCTCCAAAGGACATAGCCCTGATGGAAATGAAGCTTTGCAATCTGGTCTTAAGATTCACCTAGGAATGGTCATCACTTTGGTGGCTTTTTATAGCTGATTAAGCTAGGATAAGCAAATGAATAGTACCTTTTTTGTGTGTTTTAAAACTAATTAATAATATTCTAAGTATAAATATCATCAAGGATATAAACTCAATAGGGAAGTCAGGGAAAAGGAAACACTAATTCTGCAGACAAATTACTAATTTCATTCTCTTGGCACAGGACAAATAAATGAAAAATACTGGGGCATATGTTAGATTTGTACTATCCTGTAATTTCTGAATATTAAAAAACTTGAATGTTCAAATATATGAAATTTTGTTTAGCTTTTATCAGGCTGATATGTTCTTGGAGCAAAGCTGTTGTGTCACATCAAGGAAACAAGCAGCCTTTTAAAACAAAAATATTTATTCCATTGTCTGAGTCATTTTCCTTTTATGTGTATGTGTGTATTAAAAAAAATATTTTTCACTTGTCAGATACTTAGGTTTGAAACATATTAGAAGCATCAATATTAACTTCTCTCCTAATTCTCCTGTACAAGGAGACGAAGACCAGTCTCCTAATCTCCTCTCAGATTTCTGATTTTTAATGATGCATTGAATAAGCTTCTGTTTTACTAAAACTTTTATTTTATCATACCAGAACCCGTAGCAACTCCTTTTGCTTCAGTAGAGTACCTACAGAAATACAAAGTTTGCAAGGGAGGATCAAACTCTGCAGTATTCAGAGCTGAGGTATTAAAAATTTTGCCCCTGTCTGCTCAGGGGAATTTGTAACCCCAGATTTGATATCCCATCTGTTTCTTGGAGAGCTGTGTGGGATTGTAGAAGCACAAACACAGAAGCCAACAAGCTGCCTGCAGAATCAGGTGGTGCTGGTCCAGAGGAAATTGGAGAAGAACAGAGACTCATGGATTTTCTCCTCCAAAATGTACTATGTTTCTCATGTTAGGCTGGATAGAAGTATACCTCTCTTGCAATCAGGAACTCCTTCTTGGACTGAAGTGTCTGAGCCAATCTCAACCATTTTTTATCCCAGAAAAAGAAGAAAGAATAGTGGCCGTTGACCTCCTTTGCTCAAGCACAAGTTTAAAATTCATTGGGTAGACAGAGATTGAGAATGTTTCAAAAACACAGTGACCTTCATATTAACCTGGGGTACTTAGACACACATCCCTTCTTCAGTGAACACAGAAATAGACCAACAGAAAGGAGAAAACAGATGAAATGGACCCATTCCACAACTCGCCAGCAAGGGAAACTTGCTGAAGCAGGAAGAGTCCTTGTTCAGGTCCCAGCTGTCTACTGGGCAAAGGGGATCCCAGTGCTGGGGTTGTCTGCCTGGATCCACCTCAGGTGGAGGTGCATGGAAAGTCCCAAAGATAAAAGCTTGAAAATGTTGCTTTATGAAACATGGCCATGAGATAACCATTGCTGGTGACAGTTTGTGCTGTGATTTTTGTTAATTCTCAAAGGCAAAAGTGCAGTTGCTGGAGAAAGCGCTGATGGAAAATGAGCCATTTATGCTTTAAGCAGCAGTAGTGTGAGGTCTAGAAACTGAACACCTATGATACCTGATTAAAAATGATGTTTAGACTCTTAAAACCCAATTTTATTTAAGTTTGGAGTTTTTTTTAATGAGAGTATAAACCACTTTATGTAGGTTGAGATTTTCAAAAATGCCCTGCACTGACTTGGAAAAAAAAACCCACAATAAATATCACATCAAGCAACACAAAAGAGTCATTGACTTTTCTGAAAATCCCCTGTCTTCAGCAAATTCAGAGCCCAGATTTTGCTACTACTCTTCATTTCTGTTGGAACAATCACACATGGAGGATAAGTAAAAATGCCTTCCTTTTTTTTTATGTGATGTATACATATTTGAATATGCTCTTTCTTCCAGTTTTCATGTAACTGGGAAGTCTGATTCAGGAAGTTCTCATCACATTAAACATTAAAAATATTACTTACCCAATGACCATTAGTGTGAGACCATATATCATTAATTATGAAAATCCATCTGCCTTCTGGGTCCTGAGCTGTTACACTTATCAGTTTTGCCAAAAAGGGGTGAAAGTAAAGATTCTCATAGGAACATAATGGACCAGATTTGGAATGTTAGATTAGAAAATCCAATAAAAATCAAAGAAGCTGACAACACTGGGAATATAAACTAGAGAGATTAATTCAGTTATGAGCCTGCAGGTCACTATGGATCTTCTTCCAGTAAAGTAAATAAAAAGTATTTACTATGGTTTTTTTTTAATTGAGAGGGAGATCAGCAATCTTTAAGAGGCTAAAAGGTAAACACTATCATGATAAGGGGGTAGAAATTACTATATTTCTTCCATTCAAGTCTTTTAGCCTCTGGTTTGTGGAATGTGAGGGTGAAAAATAAATCAAATGCATGTTTCATTATGATATTGAAATTGGCAAAAAAGTTCTTCCCAAAAATGGGTTCGTAAACCCTGGGAAAGCAGTCTGCAGGACAGAAGACAAGCTGCCTCTAAAAGCTCAGTGAAACATCATGGAATTCAGTACAAATTAAATCTAATACACAAACTGGAGCCAGCTGGAGCCACTTCAGGCTGCACAAAGGGTGAGTCTAAGAAAATGCACTGACCATCACAGGCCAAACCATTCCCTTTTTAAAAGCAACACATGAGAACAAAAAAAGACATCACATACACGTGGCCTGAGAACTTTTTCCACAGAGTGGACAGTTTCCAGCTGTTTCTGCTGGGGTAGGCCCTTCTCCATTGCCCCTTGGGTACAGAAGTTGCTTCAGCTACTTGCATAAGTGCAACTGCTTTTTTTATATATTGCACTATCTATAATGTATTCTACAATTACATATTTTAATTGTATCTAGGGTTGTTTCAGCCACTGGAAAATCTCCTTAAATCTGACACAGAGGCAAATTTTAACACATGATTTGCCTGAGCTTAGGCAATTCTGGAAAAGATTTCAGGGCCATTCAGGATAAGAACCAAGCTCATTTTTTATAGGGTTCTGTAGAAACCAAGACTACCTAACAAACCTAAAAAATGTCCCATCAGATAACTTGAGTCCCCAGCTGCAGGAACATTTTTGCCACCAACAGTCCTTTGACAAGTTTGTACCAGTATGGAACTTTTATTACATAAAAAGGAGATTGAAGATAATTCTTTATCGTGGCTCCAAATCCTGAGCATTTCCAACCAGCTTCACAAAATCAGCTTAGAAAAATGAGCAGTTTTTTGGGGTGATCAAGTTCATGATTTTTTTAATTCTTGCACTGGCAATGTTGCATTCTAGCAGTTCACCAGACAAATGGGTTTATCCACATTTCTCCTTTCACATACACATGACAATACACTCAGGAGCTCCACTGTAGCTAAGTGAGGGTTTTTTTCCTCATAGTCCTGCAGTCAGCTTAACTTGAACAGTGAAAACTCTCCAACTCGAATCACAGTTTATTTCCTTTATATTTTGTGGCCTTGGATTTTATTCAGTCCTCAGGTGAATTAGCTCCTTTTATAAAACAAAGCATTCTTGGTTAATTGTTTAAATAAGTGAAGGGCCACTCGAGCACACAGAATGCATGGAAGTTATTTTTTCCCAAATCTTCCAGAAGAAGATGACTCAGAAGATAAACAAGTGCTGCAAGCCTGCCTATGTGAAGGTGGCTAGCAGAGGCCTTTGCATTAACAGCATTAACTGCTGCACAGGGCCAAAGAAAAGGTCCAAGCTGGAGGACTGAGATGTTCTATGAGATGCCCATCCACCTGCCCTGTCATGTTCCTGACTAGATTACTACCAGGTATTACTGTTCTAAAAATCTAATAATACCACCAAGGTAATTAATGAAGTAGGTTCTTAAATTACTTTTTTTTTTTAAATGGCAAATTGCTTTTTCAGGCAGATGAAAATTATTACTTTTCCTATTCATTAAAAACCTGCTCAGATGAGCTGTACTGCAGTTGGTCTGTGCTTCATTTTTTCTGGAGGACTGCAAAGACCAGAAGATAAGCAGGAGGTATAGTGAGAAGAGACCTAACAGCAAAACACCACAAAGACAAAATAAATTACAAGAGTTTGATCCTGAAGCCACAGAAATCAATTGCCTGTAGCAGCTTAACCTGTCAATCTACTTCTAGTGCCACAGCTGTGCTGTGCAGGTATGTCATACACATGAAATTTGACATTTCTGAAATCAGAACCTTCAGTGTTTTATTTGTACATAAGGCCCTTGTTGGCCTTTCATAGCATTCCAGTGCAGGCTTTTGATGATATTTTTAAAAGCTTTGTTTTGAAATCTTAAGTACCTTCAAACTGAACCTCTGTAAAATGAACTGAGTTACTATCTAATTCCCTGTAAGGGCCAGATGACAGTTGAATATCCACTTGATTATATCACAGAATAGAACTCATTTTGTTCCTCTGTGCAATTTATTTGGTTTTCAAAGTCATTAGAACGTGTCTGATAATAAAAGATGTATTCTCTATTGTAGATGCAATCATACTGTTTGACGTTAATACAAGCCTGTTTGAAAACACCAGTTTCCATAGGAACAGTTTTTCCAAATAAATTTTACATGGGAAAGTATGTCATAAATAATTGGCTCTGCCCTGAGGGAACTGTTAAACACCCAAAGAAAATGCATGGGTAGAGAAGGGAAAAGAAAAAGCTATGAGAAATGCATGCGATGATGGTAAATTTGGAAACGTACCTATGTTTTCTATCTGGAATTCTGTTCAAATTTTAAATAATAGGAATGTCCCTTGGTTTTGGAACTCTGC
>VZRX01018628.1:107196-133415 GCA_013398075.1 Notiomystis cincta | reverse complement strand
GGGGCCGCGGGCCGGGGGCTGAGGGGAACAACAGGGCGGCGGCCGCGGCTGTGTGCAGGCAGTGCCCGCTCCCTAGGGAGGAACGGCGGAGCACCAGGTCGCGGTGACGGGCTGCCTGGCAGGAGCACTGAAGGGGGTAGGGTTTTTTTTTTTAAATGGCAAATTGCCTTTTCAGGCAGATGAAAATTATTACTTTTCCTATTCATTAAAAACCTGCTCAGATGAGCTGTACTGCAGTTGGTCTGTGCTTCATTTTTTCTGGAGGACTGCAAAGACCAGAAGATAAGCAGGAGGTATAGTGAGAAGAGACCTAACAGCAAAACACCACAAAGACAAAATAAATTACAAGAGTTTGATCCTGAAGCCACAGAAATCAATTGCCTGCAGCAGCTTAACCTGTCAATCTACTTCTAGTGCCACAGCTGTGCTGTGCAGGTATGTCATACACATGAAATTTGACATTTCTGAAATCAGAACCTTCAGTGTTTTATTTGTACATAAGGCCCTTGTTGGCCTTTCATAGCATTCCAGTGCAGGCTTTTGATGATATTTTTAAAAGCTTTGTTTTGAAATCTTAAGTACCTTCAAACTGAACCTCTGTAAAATGAACTGAGTTACTATCTAATTCCCTGTAAGGGCCAGATGACAGTTGAATATCCACTTGATTATATCACAGAATAGAACTCATTTTGTTCCTCTGTGCAATTTATTTGGTTTTCAAAGTCATTAGAACGTGTCTGATAATAAAAGATGTATTCTCTATTGTAGATGCAATCATACTGTTTGACGTTAATACAAGCCTGTTTGAAAACACCAGTTTCCATAGGAACAGTTTTTCCAAATAAATTTTACATGGGAAAGTATGTCATAAATAATTGGCTCTGCCCTGAGGGAACTGTTAAACACCCAAAGAAAATGCATGGGTAGAGAAAGGAAAAGAAAAAGCTATGAGAAATGCATGCAATGATGGTAAATTTGGAAACGTACCTATGTTTTCTATCTGGAATTCTGTTCAAATTTTAAATAATAGGAATGTCCCTTGGTTTTGGAACTCTGCTGATATAGAGTTCATATTTTACCTTTTGGAATCTTAGTTGCATTCAAGTCATACCCCATGAGAACCTCTTTAAGTTATACTGCAGGTGTACTGTCCCGGGCCTCTGTCAGAGGAGGCTGGTGAGGAGGATTCTTTCTGATAGATTTCTCGGACCAAAATGAAGCGCAAACGCGGCAATATTGTATCTAAGAACTGTTTATTGATAAATAAAGTTAAATGTTCGTACTGAAATTGGGACAGAAGAGACAGCAGCGAGGGAAAAAGAGAGATGAAGAAGGAAACAGAAGGCGGGGACAGCGTTACCCCGGCGCAGCCTCAGCATCAGCTGGGCAGGTAGAGCGTGCCTGCCGCAAGCTGCCCTGCGGCTCCCGGGGCGGGCTGGGCGTGATTTCCAAACGGCAGCAGGCTCCGTGTGCCTTCCCCCGGCCGAGAACCGGCTCCTGCGGCCAGGGCTGCACTCCTGGGGCAGCCGCGGAGTGTCGGGGTCGGGGCGCGGGGGCCGCGGGCCGGGGGCTGAGGGGAACAACAGGGCGGCGGCGGCGGCTGTGTGCAGGCAGTGCCCGCTCCCTAGGGAGGAACGGCGGAGCACCAGGTCGCGGTGACGGGCTGCCTGGCAGGAGCACTGAAGGGGGTAGGGCAGGCAAGCAGGGCAGGACAGGGAAGCAGGGTAGGGCAGGCAAGCAGGGCAGGACAGAGAGGCAGGACCGCAGGGAGGAAAAGGAGAGGGATGGGGAGGCCCGGCCTGAGCTGACCCCACAGGCGAGGCCCCGCTCTGTGGAAGAAACCCGAAGAAAATGGCCCCGGTTGTGTCGCAGTTAACTGCTTTTACCTGCTCAAGTTCTTCCCACAGTCCCAATTCCTGGGCATTTTTTCCTGGCCGTCCAGCCTCTCCTCTGCCGGCAGCTTTCTCTCCCGAAGCCTCCCCAGGGACAGGGCTGCCAGCACGGGTACAGCCCCTATGGGCATCCCTCAGCTCATGGATAACATATGCTGAGGCATAAATACAAATCAGATTGGTCCCTTGGGTTTATTTACCGGTTTCTGTTGCACACTACCTCTTTAACTGAGAAGAATTTACCCATATGCTTGCAGTACACTTTTAGAATGTAATTTTTAAAATGTGTAGATCATATGCAACAGCTTGCAGAAGGGAGAAACGTTGCATTGTAGCATCTTCTCAGATTACAATATCTCAGGAAACAAATGCAGTTGCATCCAAAAAATAACTGCACTCCCTGGAGAACACAATACAATGGACATTTTCACTCTCTAAAACTTTCCTAGGGAGGAAAATAAAGTTTTTAAACCAAGGATCAGTGGACAATTAGCAAAGCTAGAAAAACACAGGTGTTAGGTAATACCTGTAGTATGAGGGGCCTCTCACCTCAGCAAGCAGGTGTGAGCTGCCACTCATGGGTAGGGATGAAAAGAAAGAGCCTCAGGCACTTGTTTCAAGTGATTCTTCAGGAGTCGTGACTTAGGTTACTTAAATTTACTTGTGTGAATGAACTTAGGTGATATTTCTTCTCTTCAGTAACAAGCCTGAGAAGTCTCACCTGAGTCATAGTTTCCAGACTGTAAGAAGACTCTGGGCGTGTGTTTAAATAATCGTTTGCTTTGAATTATATTTTAGTTCTTGTTAGTTTTTGACAGTTAATTACAGGCTTGGTCTGGAAGCCTCAGCAGTGATGGCCAAGGTGAAGAACTGCCAGCTTGACTAAAGGCTCTGGAGAGGCTCCAGATCCAGCCATCTTCTGTGGACACATGATTTAATTTCCTGAGCTTTTGTCCTCTGCCATGACTTCACGGTGGACAGTTCAAAGGTATTTCTTAGGAAAGATGTGCATCTTGCAGAAATTCCTGTGTGGAGAGAAAAGCATCTCCATTAAATGCTAAAAGCTGAGTTTTCTGTTTCTCAGTGATGAGCTAAATTAGGTAACAAATAATTGAGAAGAAGATTACACAGGAAGGAAAAAATAGTATTTACCACAATATTCTTCAGGGCTTGCTGACAGGGAAATTACTTATGTAATGCCTCCACTTTACAGTAGTGGGCCAACTGGCCATGCTGTCTGGCTAGGTGAGAGAAATTGTCAGCTCAGATAAAATACACAACTAGAGTGTAACGAGTCTGAAGTGATCTGTTACATCTTCTTGAATTTTTTTTTTATGTCAATGAGTAACAACGTAAGAAAATTACATAAATTATGGAAAATCTCTACTTAAGCAACTCAGGCCTCAATTTACATTCTCTTTCATTTGGAAAGTCAACACAGTTAGTTATGAAAAGCTTTGAAAGAATTCTGTCCACTGCAAGGCTGATTTGTGCTATCCAGTAAAGAACTCGTCTCAAAGTTTTTCTTTCAGTGCCTTTCTGCTTTGGACTTGTACAAGTCCAGATTGACTTCTTTTGACTTGCAGTGATTTACACCACACAAGAATTTGTTTTGCATCTGACCATAATTGTCAACACCTTTTGGTGGAAAAATATACAGACAAATTCCAGCACAGACTGGAGAAATAGGACAGAGGATGTGTGATGATGGTGTTGGACCCTCGATGGAGTATGTGACACAATCAATGCTTGTAACTCAGAATGGAATTAACATCAGTAAAAACACACTTTTAATGTCTTGCAATCCCTGTACACTTCACTGTGACATTAAAAAAAAAAATGTAGAGTTTTGTTTGGTTGAGATTTTTTGGAAACACTGAATTTCTTACAAGCCCACATATACATCCACACACAATAAAAACTTAATTAAATACCATAACTGGTTTTATTTGTGTCAGAGACATACAACACTGTCTCCAGACAACAACCCTGGAATGCACATAGGAGTCCATGCATGGTTATGTGGAACTGTGTTACGGTTCTTTCTTACACATATTTAATTTCAAAGAAAAGGATTAGCTTTGTGGGGGTAATATCTGCTGATGGGTGGGCCATCATCATGGTAATCCTCTTCAAGGTGTGTGTGGGTTATGTAGGACTTTCATAGGTAGAGATAAGATGCATGGTCCACATGAAATAAATAGAAATATGGTACTTACAGGTAAAGGTGTCCACACTTCAGCACTGCAGAATCAGATTCACCACTAGAGTTATGCTGGCCTGTGAAACCAAGGAGATCTCTTGGTACCAGATGATGGTAATGAACAGAAGAAGCAGCACTATCACCTGTAATCTGATATAAATGCAGCACAAGCTCTTATGTGGATTCTATTATAATCTTTCTGGATGATGGGCTGGGAAATTGCTATCTCATAAGCAATTCTGGAGAAAGTGTAAGAGAGATGGAATTTAAAGCAGACAATTTGGTTCTGTCCCAAAACACAGAATTGCTAATAGGAAACAATAACAGTTGCTAAAAAATGCTACTTGAAAGAGAACAATAGCATTTCCTCTGCAGGAAATTATCTTGGGAGTGGAAAATACCTAAGTAGTAAATGACAAAACCCAAAAGCGCGTAAAAATGTTGTTTCTGACAGGGAAACATTCCATAATCAAGACAGACAGCATTCCCATAGTCACTAATGAACCAGTGTATTGTGTGCACACCTAATGAAGGTGCAGACCTGAATTTGCTGGGTTTGAAACAAAACTTATAAAGCAAGCTGTGTAGCCTTTGTTTCTATTTGTCCTCTCCTTTCTTCAAATTCAAATTTCTTCTTCAAAATATTTCTCTTTTTTCTCTGGGCACACAACACTTTCACATCCAGAATGGATCTTGCTATTCCCAAATATGATAAATTAATTCTGTCACTTAATAACTGCAGCATTCAGAAAAAGCAAGATATCCTGCTTCTCCCATTTAACTGTTCCCATCCCTAAAACCACTTAAAATCTGTGAGTCACACTCTTTTCCTCCCCCAGAAATATGATGATTAAATAATAATAGTCATACTTTAGGGTTTTCTTTTCATTTGCTTTCTGGTTCCTTACCTTGGACTCACTTCACACAAGAAGCCTTTTTTTCTCCATAACCATAAAAGTTAAAAACTTTAGTTAAAATTGAAAAGTAGATCTACCATGAGATCCTGATTCCATGAGCTGTGACTGTGAGAACTATTTTGAAGATGTGAAATTGCAATAAAACCACAAGAGTGGGCAACCCTGCAATTCCTTCATGAGGATGCTTTGATTTTATGGTTGGTTTCCTCCCTGTAGGGCTCAGAGTGTGGAACAAGGAATGGCAGAGAAGGGCTTCCTCCTCTCATGGCTGGGAAGCAGTAAAAGGTGCCAGGTAGATCTTGTCCTTGCCCCCTCATTCCTGCATTCATGGGTGACAAGAGTTGTTCCCACCATACCTCTTACCCAGAGGTGGGGAAGGTGAAGAACACAGGGAGATGGAAGTGACATTTTAAAATGTGAGGGGAAATGAATCTCAGCTTTCTTATCCCTGGAGGAGGGAGGCAAGAGGAGAGGGGCGATCAAAGGTGAATTCCCTGCATCTTGGCCACCCCAGGGAGCAGCGAAGGTCCCAGAGCAGCCTTGTGCTTGAGAGTCACACAGAAACCCTCAGACATGGTCTGGTACCAGCTGGAGAAGAGCCTGTTCTGCTGGCAGCTCGTGGTCCAGCAGGCTCTTTCAGCAAGAATGGTATTTTAAAGCCTATGTCTATAAAAAGGACTCAAGAAGATTCTTCTTCTCTTGAAAGAATGAGAAGTCCAATTAATTTGCCATGGCATATTGCTAAAAATGAAGATTATCTATAAAAAGTATGAATGAACCTTTGTTTGCATTTTTTAAATAAAGCAGCAAGGCTGAGAGCAAACATTTTCATAATTTCTGGATTTTCTTTTCTTTACCAATACCTTAGCTCAATTGACCAGTACTAATGTTGTCTTATAGAGGTGGGTATATTGTATAATAGGTGAAAATATAGAGCTTCACTTCTTACACTTCTCCTATTTCCTGCTAGAACAAGTTATCTCAATCTTATTTACATTCAAGGGTAAAATTGAGCTTCTTCACAGTGAGACAGGACAGGCTGCATGTTCTTCATAACTAAATTCTTTTGGCTGGAAACTTCAATTATACACTGTAACTTCAGCAACTGCACAGAAATATTCTCTAGTTTAATTTTGCCTGTCAAAAGTTCAGATGTTTATATTTAAACACCATTTTTGACAAGATTTTTTTTTTCCCATAGTATTATAATTAAGTTTATTCTTGAATTCCTTTTTATCACTGTGGTATGTGTAAGAAAAAGGAAAAACAGAGTACATGTTTTTGATGGTACTGTAACTTTCTAGTGACACTGCAGGGAATAAAACAACTACAGAAAGATATAAAACCTGAAATTGAAAAAAAGTAATCTGGTACCATAATCTCTACCTAGATTGGACACCAGTGAATTTGATAATGAGGAATAAATTTACCTAAAGTAGCTTCAGAATGTTATAATTTTTTGTGAATTTGGGGAAGTTTTTGCCCTTCCAGAATGGGAAGTGGATTGTGTCAGAAGAAAAGATGAGAAGATATTTTCTGTTTGGAGTCCTTCTAAAGGAATAATTTATTTTTATTTCCAAATAATACTTAGTTTTCACATCAAGTATTTGAATACCATGTTTTAAGGACTTACATGATCATGAACTGAAACGGTGGTTGTGGTTAAGGGCATCCATTTCCACATGAGCTTTTCCAAAGTATTTCTTTTAAAGTAAAGCAATGTGGAGATGGGTGGGGATTTGACCAACAAGTTAAAAGAGCCTGTTGATTTCTCACATCTAGCAAAAAGTCAATAAAAGTGTTTCCAGTAATCTTTTTGATATCACATTTCTATGTAAATTTGTTTATGCACTGTTCTAGGGGTTAAAGACCTGAAGGTAGGCCATTTGCTCAGGGATTTGTGATCTGGCCCCACCTGGATGGAAAGCAGAGTGGGGCTGGTTTTGCCCCACACCTGACCCTCAGAATAAAGTGCACCTTTTGCCAGACTTCTGTAAAGATTCAGAGATTCATTCCTTCCCAGGGACACTTCTTATACTGTTCCATCTTGAGTAATTTTTAATTAAATTTTTAATTTGTCAGAATTAAGTGACAATAAAGTGAATTTCCCAATTAAAAAAATTACCTAAGGTGAGATCATACATTAAAGGAATTCACATCAGCATTTTATTTTCCTCCCTTCCCAGGGGACTGGAGACAGCTGCAGGCTCTCAAATGGTTTTGACTTTCAAGGAATTGACAACTGCCCTTGATGTAGTAAAAAGCAGGGGAGCAGGTGGCAATGCAGTGGCCATGAATGATTTTATAAGGTGTGCTTGTGTGAGTGGTTCACAATCCTAATTCTCTAGGTCAGCATCAAGGAGGAAAAGTGGCTTCTCTCCATCGCCGCCAGGCTGTCATCACGTTACAGCCTAAGTGGTGGAAGGAGGTCAACAGCTAATAAATCTTGTGAGCAGACTCACCACTTTCAGATTGCAGTCCCTTTAGAGATCCCTGCTGTCTTTTTCCCTTTTCTTATTTTACCCCAGTGAACCTTCACATCCTCAGAAGCATTTAGCTTTTCCTGGCCTTTGACAAATCAAAAATACTAGGCTTTGGGTAGGGAGCTTCTACTGCTGCCAGTTAGTCTTTCAAAGAACCAGAGCAAACATGTTGCCAGATTTTGATTTTCCATGTGAGCTCTGAGATAAAGGTTCAGATTAAAGACAGAGTTGTGAAATTACATGAACTTTCTGAAGGGCATTTTTCCTCAGTAGCTTTGATTAAATTATTGAAATGTTACTACATTAAGAAAAAGCTGCCATTTAGCTGTCTTTGTGCTTTAGAGCTAGTTGTAAAAGAGCTGTACTACAGACTCGGTTACTGTATTGATGGATATTTTTATTTTATCAGATTCCTCTGTAACTCTGCTGAGACTCAGCAGAAAAGCAGCCTGTGACCATCACTTTATCCATTTTTCTCTTGTGCAAAAGTAGTGATGAGGCAAAGGTGAATGAGAGGTTGCAAGGGGGATAATTAGGACGGAAACATTTGAGAAATATGAATCCTGAGTTGTTTATGTCTTGAAGTATTTCCTCATAATGCTTTATCTAGTTGCTTAGGTCTCGTGCTGTCTTCCTTGAGTGTTGCAATTTCACTTTGCTGTTTGTACAGCAGAGGCAGTGTAAGGCCATTTCCTGTTCCAGAGACCCTGAGACTGCTGGACTGAGTGGTGACAGCACAAGGAACCACTGGTTTTCCATGTAACATGTGTAGCTAAGTGACATTCACATATTATAGATATAGTATTGTTGCTTTCAGAGACTGGTGAGGACAGGACAGGACAGGACATTTGTGTTTCAGATACAGCCTGGCAAGAAACAGATATCTGAGTGGCTGGAGACAAGATTGCTGCCCTGGCTAGGACAATGTCATGTACTACACACAAACACTGTAGGCTGACTTAAGAAGCCATGGTCATTCCAGAAAGGAAATGTATTGAATGTACGTTATTAATTTTAGTTTTCGAAATCCTGTACTTTCCTATATTTCTTATTATTCTTGGAGTACAGAGCCTTTATTAGTTGCTGTGGCTTGAAAATTGGTAAAGTTATACTTGCTTCTGAGTAAAGTAAACGTGCTTCTGAGCCAAAAATGAAAATGTCTCAAACCCAGCTTCTGATGGTCTCAGGAAGCAGCTGTAGGTGGCATGAAGCATGTAAAAAATGACAAAGCCAATTAAAAAAAAAAATTTCAAGGGTTATTAACAATAAACCCTTTCTTATTAACAATCCAGGACCCAAAGCTGGCGCTGTGCTGGACTGTGAAGCAAAGAGAAAGATGCTGGGGCTCCGCCCCCAAAGGGCAGGGCCAGAGACCCCCAGGAGGGGGGTTTCCATTTTGATACCCCAAAGGGCAGGGCCAGAGACCCCCAGGAGGGGGGGTTCCATTTTGATACCCCAAAGGGCAGGGCCAGAGACCCCCAGGAGGGGGGGTTCCATTTTGATACCCCAAAGGGCAGGGCCAGAGACTCCCAGGAGGGGGGGTTTCCATTTTGATACCCCAAAGGGCAGGGCCAGAGACCCCCAGGAGGGGGGGTTCCATTTTGATACCCCAAAGGGCAGGGCCAGAGACCCCCAGGAGGGGGGGTTTCCATTTTGATACCCCAAAGGGCAGGGCCAGAGACCTCCAGGAGGGGGAGTTCCATTTTTATCCCCCAGGGTTGGGTCTCTCCCTCCCTCTTCTCTCCCCCCTCTGAGCTCTGCTGTTCAGCTCCTTCGGATCCAAGGGTTACGGATTGGGAGATTTAGACCAAGGAGGTGAAACATTTTATCCTCTTCTGCTCATTTGGGGTCTCGGCTTCTGGAAGTTTCCGTCAGATACCATCTTTGATCTTAACAATTTATATATAAAATACATAGAACCCAATAGCAACTTGTCCCAATAGAATCCCAGAACATTTTCCCAACTCCCAATACCGCAACTGCCCCCACCACAATCGTACATCTCCCACTTTAACGAGGGCAGAAACACTTAACTTTATTAACTGATTAATCATTTCCTTAACCTCTATAACTTATTAAAGTCCACAACAATTTAATTAATGTATTAACATATTACAACAAGCTATCCCGCGATCAATATACGAAAGACAACTTAATTCTGTTTATGACAAAGCAGACTGTGGGCAGGGAGGAGAGTAAAGCACAGTTGCCTGTCATTGATCCGCCCAGCTCAACCCAGCTGTGGAAGCACTGCATTTCTCACAATGGCAGATTAACAAAGGCAGTGCAGTAGCTCTGGTAGTTTGATGTTATGTCAACAAGAAATAAATAAAACAGATGAAAGTTAACATTTATTCCGTTCTTTGCTTCTAATGGAAGCAAAACTTCTCAATGTCCAATGTCACATATTTTTTTGCCCATTTCTTAAAAGTACATAAACATTGGAGAGCATTTAAGCCCAATTCTGCTATAATATTTTTTGAGAATTCCTCCAGTTTATCATCATAGAAAGAAATGTCTGCGTCTGCGAGGCCCAGTCAGAGCTCTCCCACCAAGGCCCTTGGAGCCGACCCCATTAGTGGTTTCCACTGCATATTAACAGGAATAGCTTTCAGGGCACTCACAGAATTTCAGCTGTTAAAAGACTGAAATACTTGGAGGCTGTGGGTTCTGAAAGTCAGTGTGCACCGATTCTGTGTTTCCTGCCATCCTGGCAGAACACTGTCTGGATGAGCTGGTCACTGCTGCTCAAGAAGTGCAGATTTAGCTGGCTCTAAGGTAATCTCTGCCTTAGCACAATAGTCCACCACGACTTCAGCTGTGGAGATCAGCTGATCAAAATCATAATATGGGAAAGTATCTTTATGAGGAATAAATGTTTCTCATTCCGTTATAGCATTTGCTTGGGAAGTGCAAATTGTTTCAAGAAGTCTGAAGCAGTAGAAGTTGCAGTATGGGAGACTGAGGCTATGTGGTGCTTTCCTGTGAATAGTCTTTTCCCCAGTTAAGCATTCAGGAGGCAGAAACCTCACAGGCTGCTTTGTCACTGGTATCTGACTCATTTACATGGGACTGTGGAGGTTGCAAACAGCAAAAAGGAAGGAGGGCCCCAGGGACACCTTCAGTATCTGTGTTGATCACCCTCATGCTGCGGCCATCAGCTGAAAATTGCCAAGTCAAGGAGGCAGAGAACTTGCCTGGTCTAGAGTTTGGCAGAGGAGGCATGAAGGACATCTGAGGGTCTTGGAGAGGAAGGGGCAGAGTATAATCAGTTGCACTTCCCAGCAAAGTTATGAAGGTAGTGTTTCACACTAAGGTACAGCACTAATTACGCTGTATCTGAAAACCAGCGGCACTTACTGGTATTCTCAGAGACCAATTCACCTCTCCTTTACCCCAGGCTTTTCTCAAAAAATCCCTGTTCAGAGTTACAGGGTTATTGTAACTTCCTGCTGCAACAAATCTCAAGTGAGTGCTGTAAGACCAAGGCAGAAGAGCCCTAGAGAGTCAGGAACATGGGAGGAGAAAAGAGGACAGGAGGAGACCAGGGTGAACAGTTTCTAACCTAAAGTATACCTTGACATTTTGAGTTTCATCAGTTTGTCTGTATGCAAGGTAATGAAGTTTTATAGGTCTGCAGTGACCATTTGGTGGGTGATAGAATATGACAGAATTACCAACTCCCTTGCTGAAAAGCCATACGGGAAAACAGAAGTAAATGTTTTTGTTTTCCAGGTATACATTCTCTTTCTTCTGCTGTTCTTTAATGGAATTTAAAATTTAATAGTAGGAAATTTTATGTTAACCTCACCTATATATTCTGTACAGCCTGTGTAATTTCTTGCTTAAGTTTTTGGCAAGTTCACTGCTGGTTTATAAATACCTAGCTCCTGGATGAAATCTGCCTTAGCTTGGAGAATGTGTTGAAAGAAACAAAGGCTGTATCTTCAGAGGCTGTGGGCAGAACCCAGTGCAATGACTGCCTTGGGATATTGCAGATGAAGAACAAGCAATGACAACAGCAATTGTCACTGCTACCAGCCTCAGGGACTCCAAAATGAGTGTGTCTGCTGCTTAAATAGGGTTGTCATTGCCTAGGACAAGGATTAGCTAGGCTCTCTAGAGAAGGCAGAACTGACTTCAGATGTTTCCAACCAGCTTGGCTGTTTCAGGCCCTGTATTCATCTCAGCCTCATTGCTTTCAGCATTCCCAGGCTGCAGTGATCCTGTAGCTCTTCCCTGATTCCCTAAGTCTGTGTATGTGTGATGCTTGCATAAGTGCCTGTTTGAATCTCAAGTCAGATCTATCAGAATATACGTGGTGTACCTCTGGATTCATGAGCATAACCCCAGTTAGAGAGCTGAATGCACAAATGATCTCCTTACTTGCATTACATGTAGGCATAGGTGGATGGCAGAGAACACTGCAATGTATGAATGAGACTCAGAAACTGTCCTGGTGCTCTTAGACAGGCTGTGATTTTGTTATTTGGAACTACATGTGACCAAATATTTACAATGCTTAAAAAATGTGCCAATTAAATGACCATTGACTGCAGAAGCAACTGAAATCATCCTCAGCACCCTTCTGTTCTGCTGAATTCTTTATAAAATGCTCCTATGGCGTGGTTCAGACCCTGGAGGGATGTGATGGATATGACAAGCAGCTCACTGTGAACAGTGGTTCAGGTGGAGTCGAGAGCTCTGAATCTATTGCCTTTCAGGGTCACTGAGCTACAGATTGTATGGAAAACACCTTGTTCATTGTACCTCTGGAGTTATAATAGGAATGTACAGAGGTGCAAAAGTTATGTACAAAGCAAACAGATAGAGTGCCTAATTATTAAACCTCTTGCTGAACAGGAAAAAAACCCAACATCAAATACACACTCTGGAAGTTCTTTTACTACTAAAAGCATATGGTTCTTTGAATCACTGCTGGCTGAGGCAGCATTAGAAAACCTGTAGATAGAAAGAAGAACAAAAAACTACAAACAAGAAAAAGAAGAGTCTGTATTTCCTTTGATTTATGTGCTCTATGGTCCATGGAGGACACAGCACTGTCTCCAGAACCATCAGTCATATTTCTTAATTCCCATCCCACACAGCAGGAAAAAGGAAGAGTAATTTAAACCTGAGCAGGGGAAAATGATAACCAGAACATATCTTTAGCCATGAGCAGGGCATGGTTTAGCACCAAGGAGCACTGGTGTCTTGATAAGGGTTTCATTCTCTGCAGTCACCAACAGAGTGCATTTGCTGAGCTGAAGCAGGGCTAACACACACCATCAATACTGTCCAGGTAGCAGAGCAGGGCTCCTGCAGATGTTGTTCTGCATTTTCCTGCCAGAATCATAGGACCAAGAAGGCAGCTGGCCTTCTCCACTCTTGTGTTGTCAGAGGATGTCTCATCTTTTTAATTAAGTTTCAGTTCACCATGCCTAATTTTAGGCAGCTGAATAACATGCCTAACAGTTTCCATATAATTGTAGTCTCTGGGTCAGTTTTTGGGGTGCCTCAAAACTGAATGACCTCTGGTAATATCTATCTTGCACTAACTTGTGATGATAGGAGATCAGTAGTATAAACATGGTCTCGATGTAAAAACTTTATTTTACCTCCCTTATGGCAAAATTCCTGCTCTGTTCTACTTCAGGACACCACCTTGTCAAAAGTTTCTCTGATATCCTACTCCTGCTCTTACTTTCTTACTCTTAAAAGAGCAGTTCCTCTGTCTGAAGTCCTGCACTCTCAAGGATAATAGAAAAGTTGCAATAGCACTTTGAAGTGAAGAAAGATTTATTCTCCATGTAAAGACAAAAGGATCTTTGATCATAATTATTATTATGGCCATTCAGAAAATCTCTGCTACAGCTGTATTTTGACACACCACACAAGCAAGGTTACAGCTTGTGCTCATTGCTGGGAACCCAAGGTGCTGTTTTACCAAGTCATCTGTAACACAGTGAGAGCATCTCAGCTTAGTTAAAACAACCTCATCTCACAGGCCAAATGGCTGGAGGCACAACACAGACAATCTTTTGCAAGTATTTTTTCTACAACATTATGTACAACACAAGAAAAAAAATCTTTAATGCACTGTTTGGTTTTTTTTTTTCTTTTAGTGTGCTATATTTTCATTTGGAAAGCATTAAAATACTCCCATTGCAATATTCTGAGAGCATGCAACGAAATTAATGTTGTAGCTATGCCTCCAAACAGGGAAGAAAATACTTATGTTTTAGAACAGTGTAAATACATATATTGTGAGCAAGGTAAAATTATATCAGTGTATTTTGGGGGGAATTCAATACTAATTCCATCTGGACTTCATGTTTTACTGAAATGAGATCATCAATTACTGTCTGTATTTCCTCATGAGGTAATGTTTTATTTAAATTGTTTCTGATTTCTTCTGACAGTTTAGACAAATGTGATTTTCATAAAAAATACTTTTACTGCTTTCAGCTTTTTTTCCTCCATATATAATTTTTAATAGAATTTTTGAGGCATTCTCTAGTCTCCATTGATGATTCTCTATTTTTAATCTCTCTCTGATCTGGATGAATGCATAATGTGGCACCTCAAACCTTTATTTTGTTAAGCTGTGTTTAAATGTAGTATTAACCACCTAGATTGTAACAAATTCAGGAAGTTTTTTCAATACTTCTATATATCTGCACATATATCTCTACCCAAATTTCTCCTTCACTTCTCTGCCAAGAAAAACCAATTACTGCTTTGTTTCCCAAGTCTAGAATTAAAGGATGGCTCTATCAGTTATCACCACCAAACTCCTTAAAGCTTGGCTTGCTTGTAAAGTAGGTTGACCATCCCCTTGGAGTCACTTTCTTTGATACCCAAGCTGGGATATTGTCCACAAGCCCCGTGGTACCTTCCAAAGAGGAAAGATCTTTGTGCTGGAATAAGAAAAATCATCATCATCACAAAATTGCTATTCAAATGAGAAAAAGTGATTGAAATGCAGGAATTTCTATGCTGAAAGCCACATAAGAGGAAGACCCAGGCCAAGTAAGATTAACATTGTTTTCCTGTCAGCATCAAAATACCACTTCAACAGCAAATTTTATCACAGCATGAGAACAAGAAACCTATGAGTGAATGCAAGAAACTGCCTTCCAATAGCTTATGTTCCAGTAAAGGCCAGGATTCAGGGCTGTTAAAGGCATATTTGTCATGCACTTTGGTACACAGCATGAAACCACTATCCTAACATACTGCAGCACAGCTGAATAAAATTTCACTGGAGATGAGGCTGGAATGATAGGAACTAAGGACAAATGGTAGAATTATATGAATAAAAAACACTGTTGGTATAATCTATAAACTTCCCTCCTGATTCTGAAGCAAGGAGACAAGCACTAAAAAAATGGAAGGTACTTGAAATGGAAGCAACATAGAACAATGATACAGATAATCTCTTTATGATCAAATGGATTCTGGCACCCATTGAATCACATTTTTAGTTACAATGAAAGTCACTTCATGAAGCTTCAACTCCCTGATTCTCAGTGGGATAGGCATTGATCTTTAACAATTTTCTCAGATGCTAGCTGGAAGCAGGGCTGCAACATACTCTCCTGACATGTCCTCTACAATTCCCAAAATTTGCTGCCCTTTCCATATTTCTTTATAACTTTTTATGTACACAGAAACTCCTTTTCACAAAATAGCCTTGGTATTGCCATTGCTCTTCTGATCCACTTCTGATCTGCATATATAGCAAAAGTCAGGAATAAAAGCTATACCAATCAGTTCTTCTCAGCTTAGGAGGAAAACAGAAACACAAATTACTATCTCTGAAATTGCTAGGCAGAGACCAGTGTCACTTTTTTGAGACAGCTCTGGAACTGTAGGAAGGAAACACTTGGTAAAGAAGCAGGATATATATTGATTTTCACCTACTGCTGTCTGTCTATCACTCATTCACACAACTACCAAATTGCCAGTCAGTCCTCTGCATCCTGGCTTGCCTTATGAGTTCTCCACCAGGTATCCTAGGTATAGGCTTTTATTCACTGTTGCCTGAATAAACTGAAGACATTTATTGTGCTTTTTGAGGCTTGAAAGAGATCATTTCGAGGACCCTCAGACTTAAGATGTTTCTGCCAGGAGAGTTATCACAACTGAAATATTCCTCAGCAGGAGTATGAAGGTGCTTGGAGGAGGTGATGAAGAAAGTAGATGGATGTAAACCTTGTGGAACCATAAAGGGGAGAAATGTTTGGCATCTGGCACCAAGGGCTGGCTAGGATAGAGTGCTGGTGTGGGCAGCCAAACACAGAGCCCTCTGAGGCTGACCTGTGAGCAGAGCTGGATCTGGGCAGACCCCAAGGACTTCCAGGACAGCCCTAGCATGTACCACAAAAGTGTTCAGAGCATTGTCATGTTGAAGCAGTACAACTCTCTATATGTTTTGCCCATGAGGTCAGATAATCTCAAAATCAGCATAATGCACCAAGTCTCAGGGTTTTGTTTCAGACCTGCTTAACTCTATCAAATGATGATGGAGATAGCTGTAATTAAACATGATGGATACTGCAGTAATGCTGCCTTTACACACCCANCTATATGTTTTGCCCATGAGGTCAGATAATCTCAAAATCAGCATAATGCAGCAAGTCTCAGGGTTTTGTTTCAGACCTGCTTAACTCTATCAAATGATGATGGAGATAGCTGTAATTAAACATGATGGATACTGCAATAATGCTGCCTTTACACACCCACCCCCCTTCCACTCTGAAAGGTTGAAAGTTCCACTCAGCAGGTTGCAGAAGAGGTTAGGAAATGAGGAATGAAGGACTGATCACCTAAGAGCAACTGCTATATCTAAGAGGAGATATTTCCTGGTTAGAGATCTTCTGCACATCCTACTTTTGTTTTCTAATTTGGACTTAATTGTAACCAATATCGAAAGTGACTTTTTAGTGACAAATTGAATTATGGTGTAACAAATCTCTGTCACCAAAACTGTCTTGCTCTCTTCTTACTCTGATCTTTTTTTTTGTCAACCAATCCAATGTTTTGTTGGTGAAGTACACAGGCAAAGTTTTATAAACACAATAAACACATTTAAATACTCACAGATGTCAGAAAACACTGGAACTAGTTCCCGTGCTCGCTCAGCAAACCAAATGTTTAAATACCCACAGATGTCAGTGTGTTGCAACAAGTCCTCATGCCATATCAGCAAATAAAACTAAAAGAGTTGCTTTGCAATGGATGTTTCCATATAATTAGTGCCTTTGTCATGCTTTCAGTAACTCTCCTCAAGTAGGAAAGCCACTATACACAACTTCCTCTATCAGTCCACTGCTGGCTTCTCTCTTAGCTTGTGCTAAGAGACTGTATATCCTTCTCAGATGTGTTTGGACCAAAACAGATATTGACTTATTAAGAAATAAATTAACTCCAAACATTCTTCCAGTGATAATTGTCATTACTGCTATATGCTATTCATTTAGGGAATTTATTCAATTTGCCTGTAGAACAGTTTACCTCAGGGGCTTGAGGAGTAACCAATTATTAGTAATGCCCAATTAGTTAATTCAGATGTGGTTTTAGCAAGCTAAAATTAAAGTGACAGAAAAATACAGCTTTACATAAAATGGGAGAGATACATTGGGTTTGTGGGTGTCAAGATAGGTGTGAGGGCACATAGGCAGCATATACAAAGGAGGAAATTCAATGTCTTTCAGTACAAGGCTGTCTAAATGGAGCCATCAAGAAATCATGAGTGAATTTATAGTTTATATGGAAAAGGAGGATGAAGAGACAAGAAGAACACTAGATGTTAATTGGAAGTTAAATTAATCACACCTTTTATCCCTGGAGGTATTTAAAAGATGCACAGACATGGCCCTCAGGGACATGGTTTAGTGGTGGACTTGGCAGTCCTGGGTTACCAGCTGGACTTGATGATTTTAAAAATCTTTTNAAGGCTGTCTAAATGGAGCCATCAAGAAATCATGAGTGAATTTATAGTTTATATGGAAAAGGAGGATGAAGAGACAAGAAGAACACTAGATGTTAATTGGAAGTTAAATTAATCACACCTTTTATCCCTGGAGGTATTTAAAAGATGCACAGACATGGCCCTCAGGGACATGGTTTAGTGGTGGACTTGGCAGTCCTGGGTTACCAGCTGGACTTGATGATTTTAAAAATCTTTTCCAACCTAAATTATTCTGATTTTATGAAATGTGCATAGGCACGTTGTTTAGATTTTCTGTAATGTAAATAAAATAAATAAATTATAAGACTGATGTTTTACACCTTAATTTAAAAATTTTAAAAGGTGTTTTTCAGCTGGGGATTATCAACATCTTGAATGAACAAATCAAACAAATATATTGCACTACCAAGTAGAGCTTCAGTGGTTTCCTAATGAATATGTAATGCCTACATTAACATTTTTATTAGGCATAAGTCATCATTTTTTCATATCCATAAACACAGTGGACCATGCATGAAATTACTGCTTTTCAAGAGAGTGAGTTGTGTTTCCTGTTGTAAAGACTTGTAAACCATTGCTTAACTGCTGTGTGGTTTCCACTAACAAGGTTCTTTGGGATATCTTTTCTCTTCTGTTGTTCAGGAAACATATGGCATTGACAGAACCACAATTTTTTATAATTCATATGTTTAACTAACAACACATAACTAATAGGGTAATCTAGCCTGGAGAAACTATGATGGTCCAGTTCAATAGTTTGCTTCCTTCTCAAGAAATCTGAAAAAAACTTAGAATATTGTCTCTTGCACAATCTGTGGAAGCTTAGAATTTCTTCCTGAGGTTTTGAATACTTTACAGAGCAGTCTGTCAGAATGCAACTGATGGTTTTATTTGGTTTTAGTAAAATTTAATACTAATTTGATGCAATTCATGTGCTGAAAATAAATTAACTGCGTTTGAATGAGTCAAAAGAAGAAATTATTTTTAATTACAATAATAGCTTGATGATGCAGAGAATGCAGGGGCAGGAAGCTGCTACAGGGGAACAATAGGAGATGCAAATGGAAGGGGTTTCTGGAGAGAATCTCTAATAGCTGAGAGCAGAATTGTGCCGTTCCCCCCCATGCCCTACTCTGTCCAAAATGTCCCAGAGCAACATCCTGAAAATAAACCTTCTCACAGAGCAATCATGGGATTCTCCAAAATAGGAGGCAGGTATATATTTTTATTTTTTTATTAATACAGTGGCTGATGGTAACAAAAAATCAGTTTTAATAACTGCTGAGATAGTGATGAAAACAGAGGAGAAGAAAATTGAAACTGTGTGAACATCTGAATGAATAAATCTGAGGGATGTGCTCTTTTAAAGTCAGTGAAGAGTCTTTGCTGAGCTTAGTGGTACTTGTAAAATCAGGTTGATCAGTCCTGATTCTGAAAGATTTTTTTAACTGCAAATCTACCATTGCTGAATCTATTGTAAAAGTCAATTTCCCAACCACTTACTGCCTGACAAGTGCAATAAAGTTTTACAACAAAATTATTTGAGGTACAAGGTGGGTTTCAATGCCTGAATTCTACCCTCAAGGTAGGAGATCCCAAGCCCTTGGGACCACAGTTGTATTGCTACTGTAAAGTAGTTTGATTGTGTGTCTTAACAAACAAAATTTCCATGCTTTGCATGGAAAAGGAACTTATTAATGTGTTAATGCTGTTGGGTTTTAAATAACACTGTACTAAACATTTGGAAAATGGTAAAAAGAAAATAAACAAAACACATAGGAATTAGGGCCACCATAAAATAAAATAACTAATATTTTCACTCCTAGTCAATCCATCACTTGATCAAGTAATTTTTGATCCAGAATATTTATGCATGAGCTGTTGGTTTCAGTCAGGTCAGACAGATTCCCCATTGTTTGCAATAAAATTTGATCTCACTTAGCAGTTCCTCCCACAACACAGGAAAAGTGTAGAAACATTATTATACAGTTGTTTTGTACATTTCTGACTTTACCAAACCAAAGCCACAAAATGCTGTGGTTTTTATGTTAGTGCTGCCTGTGACTCCTACACTCTGAAAAGCTTTTAGATGAAAAGCTCTGAAAGACTGACCATGGATTTTAAAGGTGATCTAAACAAATCTGAAAATAATCTGTGTAAAAGGATACACCCAGAAACTGGACCTGTAAAACCAGACTTTACTGTCAGTATTGACTGAAAAGTAGCATTTTTTATTATGCTGTGCCTGTAATAATAGATTATAATACTTAATTTCCAAGGATGGTGATTTGGGCCTATGAAGTCCCACCATAATTATTTCCTCTACTTGGCCTTAGAGAGGTCTATTAAACTATTTGGACTTCCTTGTGAGTCATCTGATTGCTTGGGAAGAATGTACAGAAAAGCAGTTCAAGAAATTCTGGATTTTGGCAGAAAGTAAAGGAATCAAACAAAAAACTCATACAGTATTTTTTGACTGGGTGTTATCCTTGTAAATGCCATATTTAACATGAAGGCATTGTAGTGTTCCAAATGAGTCAGAGACAGCTCCTGATGTGTAAGTAATCAGCCAATATCCACCACCAGAGAATATTGTATTTCACATGTGGGAAAGTCTCCCAAATCAAAATAATGAGAAAACCTGAGGGAGTAAGAACTGAATTAAAAATCAAAGAGGATCCCTGGAAAAGCAAATTTTTGCTTGAATGTTTTGTTAATTTTTTTCTTTAAGACAACGTTTTTGGATGATGGTAAACACATATGACTGAGAAGTAGCTGTTCCCTAGAACATGAAATGGCTCAATGAAATATTGAGGGTATTGTCCAACTCCTTAGATTAAATCACCACACTAAGCAAATTATGCTTCAGTCTGGCTGATGAAACCAATAGAATACAGTGAATGAATCATGACAAATTTCACTTTTGGAATTATAATAAAAAAACATGAAAAGCCCTAACAATTTTTAAAAACTTTTCTTTATAAGGATGCTGGTGCTGAGGCCACCAGTGTCCACAATGTAAGAGAAGCCTAACATGCTTTCTAGATGTTGAAAAATATTTAAAGTATCAAATTTTAGGATCTTAAACAGTGAATTAACATTGGTCAGGACAGCAATTTTTTTTTTTTTCTACTGTGGCCAAAGGAAAATTATGTGATCTTGTCTATATTTTATGTGGGGTGTTGGCACTTAGTTCCTAGTACTCTGTACAAACATAGACTTGTATAACAAGACTATTTAGCTAGAGGGTTGTACTGCACTCCCCAGGTATTTTTAATATTTTAATATTTTTATTTTATTGTACTTTGTTTGGTTAGTGCATTTCAGATTTTTAGTTTTTATTTTTACAGCTCCGTGTATGTGTGTGTACCTGTACTTGCATTTATTTCCTGGTTTTAATAATTTTTAAATAGATTCGTCTATTTCTCACAACATTTTTGTTGGAAGGCTCACAAGGAGTACTTTTACTAATTTGAAAAGTTTCCCATCAAAGATCCATAAGCCACCAAGCAGGCTTGGAACTACATACCAACAGCTCAGAGTGCAAGGCTATCTGAAAAGGTTGTCTGAAATCCCTTCAGCCAGATAAATGACATAGGTTAACAAAGTGTGCATAGCAGTTATGATTTAAGTCTTTCCTCAAGATGCATTATTGATTTTCTTGCACACACTAATAAAATGCACAATGCCTGGTTTGCCTACCTCTATTCCACTGACAATAGTGTTGTTCTCCAGAGCTTGTGAGCACATTGGTAAGTATCCATAATTGTCAGATCACTTCATGCCACCAGCAGGCACTGAAGGTAATTAATATTTAATCATTCATTAGGAACACACAGAGCCAAAAAAGACTCTGACTTGCTTTTAAATGTATTGGCACAAAGCTTATGGTGTGGCTCTATGGAAAACAGCTTACAAATCTAGTAAATAAGTTGTAGGGGTGCTATTATAAAACATTTTATATCTTTATATTTATATGTGCACATCCTGTTAGGAGCATCTAGTCTGCAGCATGATAAGCCATCACACTAATAAAACCAAAGATCCATGGGACTGATTATGGAGCATATCCCAGAAAGGAAACAAACCTCAATTTTAAAGCTTGTACTGGCTGCTACCAGACTTTATCCTTCACTGTTTAAGTTCACAGTTTCAGTCTTTATAAACTGTCATCTACACATGGGATTTAATACACTTATAACTTGCCATTTATGCACACCAGAAGCCAGCCCTACTCAAAACACAATAATCAGAGATCTGCACAGCTTGGTGGGCTGCCAGTGACTGCATTGCTGCAAATAAGAACATTGAAGGGTAGGTTTTCCCCAAACATACAGTCCCTTTGGTGATATTTCTAGTGTCCTTGCAGTAGATCTCTGATGCTGGAAGCCCACTGAGAACATTATGAAAAGTTTCCCACAACCCACACACCTGAGAGCACCAGAGAGTATATATGAAAAATGCATCAGTCAAGGAGTTGCCATAGCAAAACAGTGTGATTCCAAGGATGGACTGCCCCTGTGACCACATTTTTAGGAAGGGAGCATGCAGGAAGATGTGGCTGCCAGCTGTGTTGCATGCTTTTGGCCCTGCAGAATGGAAATGCAAGCTCGTTCTCACAACAGAGCACACACACATGCTTACAGTGAAAGCAGAGCCATTGACTGCACCTATTCCATATTTCAGTCATGTTTGTATACTTGAGACTGGTTTTACCTTTGCTGTATGATTGTCAATGATATTATATTTGGCTTCTCAAGGCTAGGAGCCCAGTGCAGAACTGTGCCCTTGTGCTTTACCATCAGCATTGCAGTTAATCAACACTGACACTTAAAGGGCATTGGGGATGCATGTGGGAGACGGTCAGATCCATCATTTTTTCAGAGTGCTTTTCCAGTATGACTTGGGAAAAGTCATATTTGGTTTTAATTTTCTGGAGTGACAAACAAATTAAAATTTGGGTTCAGAATTATTTGGGTTCCTAAAACGAGAGCAGTTGTAAGTGATGGTGACTGTGTGATTACAGGTGATAAAGTGGTTCTCAGCCAAAGTGTTACTGTCACTGCTATTAAGACCATCTCCATGAACACTCTTTATCAAGCCATTTATTGCCTGGAGAATGGACCCAGTCTAAGACTGTGCATCCATTACACTTAGTCCTGAGGCATGTGAAATTTGAAGCCTAACACCTATTCACCTGTTCCAGGAGCAGAGGAACCACCTAAGAGTTCATGCATGACTTTGTGTTCCCACTGCAACATCTCCATCTCATTAAGTGCAAGATGTAATGGAGTTTGAACTTTACAGAATGGAGTATGGACAAATCAGCCAGAGAATACCCTGATGTTTCTCTTTTGCCTTTATTTCAATGTATCTATTATTTAAAGTCTGTTTTCATGACATAAATAGTGTTCAGGACTTTGACATCAGTCAGTAAACTACAGAACCCTAGTGAGAGAGCTGACTCACTACCATAGAGTGCTGGTCTTATGAGGGAAAGAGTGTGTCACAGAAGGAAGTTGTCTCAGCCTTATTTAAAATCTTGCATTTTCCAAAGTTGTAAAATTTCAAACAACTTGTCTGGCTTTTGTCTGTGAGTTTAGACAGTTCCATCACTTTTGCTCACTAACTGTTCTCAGGCATCACACAGTTGCACAATTTCCAAAGTTACCTAAGCTACTTTCTCTTTTCACCTGGATGGCTCCTAATTTCTTTTTGCCTATTTGGGGACTGGAATTGGAACTGATTTACCACTTCCTTCTCAGAAATGTTGCATTCCTGTGGTCACCAAGAGTTGGCTCTCACTTTCATCTTTTTTGTTTCTCATATACTCCATGGAATATGAGGTCTATTCTGTGATGTAAATGAAGCTCATTACTAAATGAATACCAGGTAGTTATTTAGCTACATGATTCTCACTAAGATCCTCCACGTGGAGCTGGAAAACAGCATATACTGGAGCTTATGTGGGTGTCCAATTGTAGTTATCATGCAAGAAAACTAACTGCAGAATCTGAACTACAGCCAAACTTGCATAGAAATACAGATGATTTTGATGGCAGGAAGAGGAAAAGAGCAGGACAGGACAGGTTAGAAAAATAGTTTCATAAAAAAGCTTTGAAATTACTTTAATTCATATGAGTGTTGCAAATGTCACTCAAACTTGTAAGCTTTAAGGGAATAAATGACAGCAGCTAGAGTGTACAAAGCTAGACATAATATAAAGAAAATACAAAATTACTTTTTCTATTCTGAGTTAAAAGGTTGCTTTTAGCTCCTGACCTTACCTAATATTATGGCAACTTATCCTGAACCATCTGTCAGGTGTTTCTATTTGCTTCTGTGTATCAATATTACTTTAGAGAGTAAATAGTAAGAACTGCAACATATACAGCTGAACATACTAATGACACTCAGCAGTCAAATTTGACTTACACAAGGAGCATGAGAATGCCTCTTCTGGACTAAATATGGACTAAACATGGTCTATATAAGGATATGGACTAAAGTTTAGTTGTTTAACACAGTCATGCCTCATTTCACAGCGAAGTCAGTTACTCCTCCACCTCACACTCTGCTGTCTGGTGCTCTTGGCTCTGCTAAAGGGAGGTGGTGGTTCAGCTCCTGCTGCCAGGCAGTTTGCTGACCTCTGATTGTGCTGAATTCCACCAAACAGAGGTGCCAACTCAGCAGTCTGCTGCAGGGCTCAGGAAGTCCTGAACTCCTAATGAGGAGCTGAGGTTGTTTAGCCTGGAAAAGAGGAGGTTTATCACTCTGCACAACTTCCAGAAAGGAGCTGTAGCCAGGAGGGTGTCAGGCTCTTCTCCCAGGTACCAAGTGACAGGGTGAGAGGAAATGTCCCTAAGTTGCACCAGGAGAGATTTAGACTTAATATTAGGAAACATTTCTTTTTTGGAAGGATTGTAAAGCATTGGAACAGTCTGCCCAGGGGAGATGTGAAGTCACCATCCCTGGAAGTGCTCAGAAAATGTGTGGATATGGCACTTGAGGACATGGTTTATGGTGAACATGGTGGTGGTGCTAAATGGATGGTGGGACTTGACAATCTTAAAGGTCTTTTTCAACCTTAACAGTTCTACAAAAACAGTTGTAATTAGTGGTGCTTTACAGGATTTCTCTTCTGTCCTTGTTGCATTCTCCTTTTGTTTCTGTGAAATTTCTCTCCATAGTTTCCTCTTGCTCACCAAAAATTAGCGCTTTTTCCCCCTAAGTAATTAAAGAAATTATATCTGCTTTATCAGTTTTGTACTATTTTCAGTGGACATTTTTCTTTAGAAAGGCAAGTTAATCCTCCCAAATCTTAGCACTTACAGGCAAAACCTAGCCACCCAATCACTTAGAAAATGGAAAGTTACCAAAATTGTTCAGTGGATGCCAGGTAACTAGAAGTGCTCTCCACAGAGGATCCTAGAATCACTGGGGCAGGCTACTAAAAAGGAACCACTGTGCAAAGAATACAGAGAGTGAAAGAGGAAGCTTAAAAAAAGTCTTCCTAAATACAGCCAAGAAATATTTACTCTTCAAAGACGTTTCTTAGCAATTTGTATCACATAATTTCCAGGATCTAAAAAAGTGCACAAAAAGTTTCAACAAATAAATTTAACATGAAATGTACTAGTTAATCTTTTTTACTGTCTCTTTTGTAGTCGGTATAATTGGGTAACAAAAATACTTAGGAGACCTAAAATAAAGTTGAAGATAATAGAGATCACACAATTTTTCTTTAAAATAAATACGTTAAATTAGATGGGTTTTTTCCCAAATAGCTTACACTTGTCTGTGCATTTATGAAAAAAACACCACTTTTACTTCATTTTCAATATTAGTCTATTTAGCTTAAGAATTTGGCAAAACTTTAGTCATGTTTAGGAAAGATAACCTAGAAATAATTGTATGTCTTTTTTTCCTCCTTCTCTCCTGCAAAACAATTTAAAAATTTTTCTATTCAAGATGCAGAAATGTTGTCTTTAATTACTGACACCAGTATTATCTATTCTGACCAGAGGGAATCTGTGTTTAGAGATCAAGGCACATATATTTCCTCTAATTCCCCATCAAAATATAGGGAAATAATTCCAATCCAGGACCATTACTCTTATGCTGAAATATTCTGAATCCTGAGTGTAGTGATTAATGGCTGAGAAATCCACAAACCAAAAAGCTGCACTGAATGAAGCCAAAAGGCATTTCACTCCCAGAAGGCAATTAATAGATGGCAAGAATACTGTTAGTTTGGAAAGTCATGTTTAACTGGTGGTGATGTCACAGAGCTGGGTAAATGGTAGAGCTGCATTAATGGTCCCCAGACCACAAATCTCAGCACTGATTAAACCTGAGTCACAGACTAATGAAGAGGCATTTATACTTTCAGTCTGTGCCATAAATAACTATACATCATTAAAGTCAGCTAATAAGGAGTCAGAAGATGTTGCCTTAGCAGTACAAGCACATTTTAGAGATATTTGGAGATTTTTTTCTTAAATGCTGCATTAAAAATCACACAGAAGAGCTACTCAAGCCTGTCACCAGTGTTTCTTCTGGGAAACTATCATGCACATTGCAAAGAACAAAGTTCTTCAAACACAGAAAGTTTAGTAGAACATATGTTCTTTTAGTAAATGGCTCACTTTTAAGTAGGTAGAAAACTCAACAGTAAACATGACCTTTGACTAAAAAGAACCTTTCAAGTTTAGCTGGGGTTTTTTTTTGGTTTCTTTTTTTTTTTTT